>JARJDQ010006184.1:0-61351 GCA_030264215.1 Geostiba sp. GC000077 | reverse complement strand
TTTTACTTCACAATTATGTAAGATTATGAGTTATTGCTCATTGAAAATTGCCAATTATTTTTTCAAAATATATTTTTTATTTTTCTTGCCAATGAGCGGTATGTATTTGATTATTGTTGCATCTTACATATACTGTGAAATATATCAAATTAATGGAAATTTCACGCTCTTCCGAATGATGCTAATTTCATAATTGTGCTTGTTTTCATTTTTTAGTTATAGTGTTTAGTAAAAAAATACGTTTTTAAAACCTAGAAGAAGCAATGTCTTGAAAATTAAATTCAAACGAACCATAGTTGTCGAACATTTTTTGTCAAATCAAGATGAAATTTGGTTCACAAATAGATAATAGTGAGGGAAAATAACATTGGTTGTGCCCAGATTTGATACGCCGGCCTTTTAGCATTTCATGTTGGTGGAGGCGCCGGGAGTAGACAGAGTTTATCTATTTGATAATCCGTGCTAGATGAAACGCTCTTTGCATGCTAAGATTTTAAGACTTTTAGTAAGTCAAAACGATACCATCAACGAACTAAAAAATGTAATCCTTATTTTACTAAAGGGATTCTAATACAAAAATTATTGAGTATATTTTATCGTTGTCTAAATTTCCCGCTAATATAAAACGATGGAATAAGTAGAATAGTTCTAGTATAACTTATAATTTCACGAATAGAAGAGATCATATGTCATTGTCTTCTGCAAATTGTTACTCTCGCCCCTTCGACATCGTTGAAGTTTCATCATCATCGGCGTTGCGGGGGCTGCAAGTCTTAACTAATTAAAATAATTCGCGCACCTTGCGCCTCGTCTTTGGTCTTATAACACTTTCAGCTTGAAACTAAGACGGCCCCGCGCACCGAAAGCAATTACTAACTTATTAAATTCTCCATTATGCTTTCAATAATAAAGCGAGCTGCGCTATAAAGCGCCGATGCAAGCGCAAGAAGCCGCTCGCCTGGCAGGATGCGAGTAATAAGTAATAACATCTTGTCGAAATCATAAAGCGAAGGCAAATATTTTCGGTAATAAAATAATTTAATTAAGTTTAAGCGATGCAAACGCTGCGCGCTGCCGCGCGTAGGGATGAAAGATGAGAAGAGGCCGATGGGCGCGAAACCCGAGCGCCGGCGTTGATCAGGTCAGGTGGTGATAAAAAATAATTAAAATTTTGCGCCGTTTGAGCGGTTTGAATGTTTTAATCTTGGGCTTTGCGACACCGGCCGCAGCGGTGACGACTGTAATATTAAACGATGGAACAGCGCCGTTGTCAAGAGAAAATAAGATAAAAGGTGGTAACGGCTTGTTAGCACCACCAAAAGTTCCACCTCAAATTTTCAGATAAGTCTTTAGAGAGAATAAAAAGTACCTACTTACTAAAAATATTTTTAGATGCACTATTTCCTCTTGGCGTTAATAATGAATGAAGCGCAATCTCTGCGAAATCAGTAAAAGGTATCTTTTATAGGGGGTGTGAAAGAGACAAAAAGGTGAAAAATGTAAAACGTAAATTCGCAGCCCGTGGCCTACAAAAACGGCGGAAAGGTCGGATTGATATCATCGCGATGGCTGATAAATTCGCCGGTTTGGGGGAGCCTCCAGCGCGACGTTTCACCCGCGTAAATAAATAATGGTAGAGTGCGGAGGTGACGGGCTGGGTGTTAATATTTAACGAGAATTTCGGTTTATTCGCGTGTGCCTTCCACTATGCCGCGATGGCGATGTTTACGAGGCGGATAGTTTATGCACGACAAAAGATTGAAGCTTTGCAATGAGCAACGCGTCATAATGGTATGCAACCGTTGGTACTGTCACATCGCTCCATCTTTAAAGTGGGCGGAGCACCGCATCATGCAACACTAATTTCTTGCAAGCGTTTGCATGAAAAAAAATTATTTAAAGATTTGTTCGTAAACGGTGTATACGTTTACACTATATAGTAAACTTCCTCAATAACCGCTCGTTTGGAAAAGTTTTCCACGTACGCGCGCGCTCTCAAATTTATGAAAACGGCGCGACGTGCCTATTTATGCGCGTGACAAGTTTCCAAAGCCCCAACATAATGCCGCGCGTTATTAATTCAAAGGGTAAATTTATAACGATCCGTGTAAGTGCTAACGTATGCCGGCGCTCAGCTTCGCACAATGGCGCTTGGCGAAACGAAACGCAAACGGCAAAACGAAAAAACGCAAAAGGCACACGCGAATTACGCCAAAAATGAGCAAGAAAAAGTTTGGCGTATGTGTGGCCAACACCCCGTGTAATACGTAACACTTAAGTGAACATGTAAGTTAATTTGCAAATTGGGTTGCATAACCACACGTTTACATGCGTATATATTATGTCTAGGAACAAGCCAGTTATACGTGATAAAGAATAGAATAGAAAAATGAATGCTGTGTGTTGGTGTGTATAAAATACATAATCTGTAAATTGGGTTGCATAACTTTTAATTTGTTATTTTTGCAATATGCATTATGCAAGTAGGAAAAGAGGACGCACTTAGAGAATATTAAAATATCAAGGACGTAATATTCCTAGCCTAACTATTTTCCATCAGTGTTATTATGCAATCCAACTGACAATTTTGCTCCGGCAATTTCTTTCCGGAAAGTCGAACCCACTCGAACCGTTAGCTCCATCCAGCGTTGCCAGTTGCCACCAACGTCATTTAGTGACTCGGTGTGCAATCGTTAAACATTCTGCGCACCGCCACCATCGCCATCGTCATTATGCCGCGAAAACGTTATCATTATTACGCGCTAATTAATTAAATTCAATACGTGCATAATTACATGTTTTCGCCTTTTGTCGGAACCGCTAATTGTCGCTGCTCGGCGACAAAATGTGCACACGCTTGCTGGCAACCTGGGGAGCGCGCAAACGAGGTTAGAATATGCGATATTAATGAAGCCCCTTGAGGAGCCAGCGTGTAGGCAGCGGGCGAGAAATTAATCTGTCATAAAACTAACGAGGAGCAAAAAACGCATGTGATTACACACTTCCCCCGGGTGGTTCAAACAATTTCAGCTTCCAAATAGCCTTTAAATGAGGTTAATGTGAAGAAAGGATGCGAATTAATAGATTGTGGTGGAGTCGTGGTAGATGGCGCTGACATCATAAAAAACGAATAGGTTGTATCTCAGATGCGGCCGGAGCCTTGATGTTGGTTCAAATCGGTGATAGTCTCGGGTTCAATGTTGGTTTTTTAAACCAACATAAAAATATCGCTTTAGCAGTACGCCTGCTGCAGTACGTGTCACTAAAATAATATTAAAACATTAAAATCTACGCCCGTTATTATTGGAGTCCGTAAGCTCGCGCATTACTTGTTTGGCTTGGCGTGTGGAGCATCGGAGTGTTGTTTATGCTCGCCGACGGTGGTGTTCGTGTCACCCGCCCGCTGCCACCGCCCCTCGCTTGCCAATGAATATTTAACACAGACTACTTAGTGATATGGAGTTACACATACTTTGTGTGATCAAATCCCTTAATACCAGGCACAGCGTATGCACTAAATTTAAGCCGCGGCCAATAAGGCGGCCGTACTCCTACGCGGAAGATTTAATAGTGCTCGAACGCACCACCAATACCACCAAACACAATCCCATACACAAAGCACACACTGAAATGAATAGCATTTAGTTATGCTGTTAGTCATGCAACTTTATTTGCACAAAATGACATTGCGCAGCAAACTTCGTGATTATGATTAATCTCACCCAATGAACAAATGTTGCAGTGATGATTGCAGTGATAAATACTCTAATCGGTTTAGGTCGAAAGCGGAAGGATCAAAGGATCGGCTCTGGACAACCACACAAGCGTGTGATAATTAATGTTACGTGAAAACGACTGATGCTTAACAATGTAGATAAACATTAATGTTTATGCGCGGGGTTACCAACTGTGGAAAGGCCTTGAACTCGTTAGGCAGCTTCAAGTGCTTTAATTGCTTCTTGTTTACCTGCTAGATGCTTGAGAAGTGGAAGAAACGCCAACTTTTGATCCTCAAAGCAAAGTACTCAAACGAATGTTATACACGTGCCAAACAAACGTAAACAAACAAGTGCACTGAAGACTGGGAAATTGGTTAAATTTGCCTGAGTCTGTTTTCCAAGGAAGAAACTTGGTTAATCAGCAGGCTCCCTTGGAAACGAGAGTACGTTGGAGTTTGGGGTTTACTATAGGTATAGTCGATTTAGATTTCCTCAAAAAAGAAATGTATGTTTATCAGCAAGAAAATTGAATAAAGTATGATGAATTTTCATTCACTTTATAATCAACTTTATTGCACCCTTATGTCATTCATTGCGTTCTTTTACAAAAGGGTTTGCAACACTGCTCAATCAGAGCCGTGATCAGAGCGGACAATTACATTTTTGTTTGGAACTTCACCACCAGATGGCAAAGTATACATATTACAAACGACTACAAACTGTTCAGACGAAATAGGTTTTTGGGGTGGAACAAATTCCTAGAGAGACGTGGTTGGAATTTTTGAATTCGTTGATGGTAACGCTGTGACCTTTCTACATACTAAAATTATACTGAAATCTGACTATGTAAATGCGTAATTTTTGTGCAGATTTTAAAATTGAGAAATTCAATTCAAGTCTTCTCCCGGCGCCTCCACCAACATTTTCATTTAACGGGCTTAATGTGCTTTTTATGATATATTATTGGTTGATTATTTAAGACTTCTTTAATATTTTAAAATACACTAGACAACTCTTCACGCGGAAAATTTTCGTTTTCACAACAGAGTAAAATTATGAGTTAACGCTACTTGAAAATTGTTAATAAAGTTTTCAAAATAAAATTTTGTGTTTTTTGACTTTGGGACGAATGTCTATGATATTTTGGCAGAAACACAATTCCATTTTTCAAAGTTTCTATTCAAAGCCCTTCTTTGAATCTGCAAAACCAGAACGTGGAATATTTAGCAGTTTACAAATATTTAAAAGCTTTTTTCGAATGCATTCAATGATTCACGCACATAACTTTTGGCATTATGCAGATTCCGTACCTCAACTTCCATGCAAATAATACAGTAGGCGGCACCATTGAAAACAATAAGAAAATTATAAATAAAATGAATCTATTTGCAATGAATCTCTGAAAACACAACATTTGTTAAAAAGATCAAGTACTGAAAGTACAAAATTATATCGAAAATAACTATTATTTATTATGGAAAGTTATAAGAACAAAAATATAGGCAAAACTTTTCATAAAGCCTTAAATCTTACAGAATAGAGTACGGTTTTTGGTAGTGTTGGCCGGCCATGGTCCTGAATATATAAAACACTGCCTTGTTCAGTCGTTCCTCGTTCCCATTCTGTCGGATGGCACTCTATTTATTAGTTTCCACCCCTTTCCGCTCATCCACCCCCTTTGGGCCTGAGCATTTTTATCGCCTCCATTCTCTTTAATTTTTTAATTTTTATATGAATATGAACCTGCACATATATAACCTCGCAACGCGGGTGCCCTATCCGGATGTGAACATTGGTCCTGCCTCAGCCTCCGCCTCTCCATGGAACCCAGAGGGGTGCGCAGCGATTAATATTTTTTCTTGCTCACTTGCTGCTTCACCCTTGCTTGCCCACCTATGTGGGCGCTCGTGCCGCTCGTATTGGTGTTGGTGTGTTACATGTCCAGCAGGGTGGTGATGCTAATGGCGCGAATAAAAATGGCGCAAATGTACGGCCATTGCTGGGGCGCAGCGTCCAGCAGTGTTATGCCTTGCTTGGCACGTGTAACGCCGCATATATTCCAATATTATTAAGCGCTCGCGTTCTCGGCGGCGCGGCGCGATGAAAGTGATTAATGATGCTAATTAATTTTCGGTTTTCATATATTTTTAAGATAAACCATTAATAAATTTTATGGCGCCACGCCGCTTTTATCTTTGCTAGTTTACATGCATGTGCGTTGTGCCATAGTGGAAAAAAGTATACAGAGTGTTCGCAACCAACGGGATACATCGATTTTAGACTAGAAAGAAATTAACAATAAAAAACCATTTTGATAAAAGTTGTACAACAGATTTGTTACGTCCATAATTATTTTTTTTATCGAATTCTGCTTCTACAATAACAAAATGCGTTTCGAAGGACCAATGATTCGCATCTACTATTATTATAGTTAAGAAAGATATTATCGAAACCATGGCAACTTGAAAATAATACAACCATGTCATTTTGTATAGATCCTGTGTTAAAAATAGGAACATATTTTTTTCAAGTGTAGAACAGGACGAATTAATTTTGAATATTAGTTTATTTATTGTAGTGGCATCGGACGTGCAGGAAGTTAAATTTGATTGGAAAATAAAATGCCGCATCGAATTTATTTCCAACACGACATTTGAAGCGTTCGAGTGTGGCTCATATCCAATGAATGATAGATGCGTTTTTCCTCCGCACACATGCACCACACGTGCGTGTTTTGCGCCCGCGCCTGCTATCCTGTAGAGCGCGATTGAGCTGGAATCGTTACCGGAACCTGGAACCGTAGGCGATTGACCTTTTTGCAAGCGTCCGTCTGTTCCGGACCACCCACCCGCCGCTGTTTTTGCTCTTCATTATTGCCGCGCGCACCAACATAAAATGTCCGTGTGACAACAAATCGCGTGCTTAAAATAACACGTTGTAACGCTTGCAGTCCGCATCGATCCTGAAGGCAGGTTTGTCAATAATCAGTATACATGTACAGTCAGTACAGGGATAACACACTTTTTCATTGTATGTATTAATATTGGAAATTGGAACTTCCTCCGAAATGAAGTTCCGTACTGGAAAAGAATTGTGGTTGTACCGTGTCTCGAAGCCAGGTCAACCAGATACGAAGTAAATATTTCAAGATTATCCCCGGCGTACATGTAAGTACTTGTGTTTCGAGTCCGAGTTGAGTTAGAGCTCAAGACTCGAGGATTCAAGTCCGCAGGCTTTGGCTGAAAGTTGGAACTCGGAACTCGGAGCGCTCAGAGATAGAACTCCATGCTTCTTCGCACTGCGATATTCTATAGATCCTCATATCTATACTTGTATTGTTCGACTCATCTCTCTACTTTGCTACAGTTTATAAGCACGTTCCTCTGGTTGACTGGCTCCAAAATGGCCCATAGGGCCGAACTGCGCAACATGCCACCGCATGTCTTGTAAATCGATAGTGATTCCCGACGTGCCCGACTCGCGCGCCGGAGAAATATAAGTGCAGACTTTTATGATCCTGGATCCAGGCGGAACAGTGAAGGGAACAGAAGTCGAAGTTAATTCGTGTCGCGCGGCTGGAAGTTTCGCGTTTAAGATCTCGTTATGGAACGCCGAAGAGGGAAAAAGAATAATCGTCAGCCATGATGAGATAACAGATCCGTCTGAAGTGGGAACGCGCGCGGCGAGCCTGGAAAAGACACTCTCGAGTGGTTGTTCGTTGCGACCGCATTATCCTCTCGTTTTATCGAGTTAATAAGATGGGAGAGTGTCTGTGGTATTATTGTGTCTCGGTTTAATGAAGAGCGAAGGCACACAGCGTGCGCACGGTGGCCATAATTGTAATCGATAAATTTCGAAAAGTGGAAGCACAGCCGTTCCTATAACAACATCGAGGAGAGCGGGAGAGGACACCCTGCTGGGGACGTAAGACAGCTCTTAGTACTCGGTCCTCAGTCCTTAGTCCGCACTTAGTCTTCGCAGCATGCTCGTTCTTTGCTCCTTGTCATTCCGATGGCGTTATCTTCAGGACAGCAAGAAGTTGGACCGGGATATGGACTTGGGCCTGGGCCTACTAGGGTTGGAGCTTGGGACCAGAATCCAAGCGAATGTTGGGGAATGCAGATGTAGAGGTGAAGGTTGAAAGCGGCTGTAAAACCTGCCCGCCTGCCGCGCACCGCGTCCCGAAAGCCGAGAGACGCTGGGTCTTAATTAATTTTTAATTGGTATCCTACGGCCAAACGAGACTGGAGCGAAGACACCATTGGAATGGCGCGGGAGTTGGGTATGGTCACAGTTCGGGGCGATATTACAATCCGGCAAGTTTACGCCTAACAACATCAAATTTCACAACTAGCGTTCTTATTTCAATTTATTTCGTCATTTATTCCAGGCATTCTCGTGACCCTTTACCCTGCATGTACATGATTGAAATTTAATTACTTGGGATCCACTGGATCTGGATGACATTACTCCAATAACTTCTATAGTTTTTGTTGTTTGAGGACTCTTCTTCTATGTTGGAAATAAGACTAAGAATATAAGAACTGGTAACGTTGGTTACCTATAATTCTAACCATGGTTAGTTCTCTTAGTTAACACAGTTAGCACTTCTTATTCTTTTAGCGGTTTTTCTATTCTCTTTGCAGTTTTCAAAACATATTCTTGAAAATATGAAAAAGCGACAATTATTTGTCTGTTAGGCGTTTACAAGTGTAAGTCAGAGAAGATTTTATTTTTCTGCTATTTTTCTATATTTGTGGGGTCCCTGACGATTTACTCGATCGCCATCTTCAATTTATCAGTTGTCAGTGAACAAAGCACGAAACATAACTTGTGGTCACAGTAACCCAATCAATTAGTATCTATTTGGAGAACAATAGCCAGTAAACTGTTTTAACTATATTAAAGCAAGGTTCGAAGGACCAATGTTTCACACATGGCGTATTTTTCATTGTCTACTATTATTATTATTATAATTAATTAAAATTTTCATAATTATTTCGTCATTTATTCCTATCCTTCTTCGGGACCAACAATTTTCATGATTGAAATTTAATTATTTGGGATCCACTTTAGTTCTTTGTTTCTGAGGAATCTTCTATGTTGGAAATAAGATTAATACGTTATAGAGTTTTTTTTTCTGTTGTCTTGGTAGTTTTCAAGACATTCTTGAAAATATGAAAAGGTGTGAATAGTTTGTCAGTTAGGCTTTTACAAGTGTTAGTCTGAGAATATTTTTTGTTAGTTATGCTTTAAGAAGAGTAGGACAGAGAATATTTTATTTAGCTCGTCTTTTACTATATTTGCGTGGTCTCTGTCGATTCATTGATCGCCTTCTTCAATTATCAGTGGTGAATGCACAAAACACTACTCACTACTTGTGGTACTACTGTGGAACGCCTTCTTCAATTACCTATGGTCAGTGAACAAAGCACTACTCACTACTTTTGGTACTACTAGTCCAATCTATTTGTACAATCTATATACAATCTATTTGAACAAGAATTTGAGGGTTATTCTGCTTTGACTATACTAAAATCAGGTTCGAAGGACCAATGTTGCGTGTTTTACTGTATATGTTATTATTATAATAAAACAACATTTTCACAACTAGCATTATTTTATTTCAATTTACTTCGTTATTTATTCAAGGCATTTTCGTGACCTTCTGACCTAGAATGTTCATGATTGAAATTTAATTACTTATGTTCCACTGAACCTGGATGACATTACTCCAATTACGTCTGTAGTTTTGCGTAGCTTGCGGCTTCTTCTAACAAATTCTTGGTGTCTAGAAATTGAAGCGAAAAGCTTCATAAAAGTGTACTCCGAGAAAAATCTTGAATATTTCACTAATGATGCTCATTTACGATGGCTGGAGTGGAGTGCTTCCGAGAGTAAGTAACAGGAAGTAGAAAAATGAAACAACAATATACCGGCTGGGGAAAACTGTTATACAAGCTGCATGTTTGCAGTTTAGGTTTAAGCGAATCTTCATGTTTATTTACCATACATGCCCAGTTTCCGCGTACGCGCCTCTCGATTTACGGATTTGCACATTCAGCACATTCAGCATATTCAGCATATCCACCTGCCATTTGCTCTCCAGCTCCCCTAGTCCTCTCCATCGCCATCGCCATCGCCATCTCATCCGAAGCACACTGCGTATATTTAGCAAATGACGTTCGCGCATTCAGTTTACTTCGCTCCGTTGCTCTCGTTTTGGAGGAAGAGTGTTTGCTTGCAAATTTCTCTGATTTCTGCACGTCAATATTGTGTGTATTCAAGCGCGCCTTCCGCATATGTCGCCTAAGGTGTTGATGGAATTCGTGGGGTGCAGGGGGGATGCATGTAGATTTTAGAGAATATGTGTATTTTGCAGATGTGATGTGAATGATTTGTATAGTCGGTTGCTGAATCGCGATGATGTGACGAAATTTGCTCGCAGATTGTCGACGCTAGCATATATGAGAGGGGGTAGTTATACTGCATCAATTTATTCAGGTGCACATCTGCAATTATGCAACAGCGCGTTTATTTACCAGCGGAATTACTGCAGGAGTACAGCGATGCGAAAGAATATTGCACTTGTTGCAACAGTATCAAATTAATTATTGATGAACACACAGTTCGAATTCCCGCATGACATTTCTATTATTAAATCATATTCATTTATCCAGTTCCAGATCTAGGACATCTAGGTGTTTCCATTGAGGAATATTGCAACGTTGCAACGTCGATAAAGCAAGGGGCAAATTACACTTTTATTGAACGCAGCAAAGGAGAGTTTGCTGATCAGAATCTTTACAACACCAGCAAAGGTATTGAAACTAGAAAATACTACAACGACTCGCAGTGCTGTCGAGTACAGCGCGATAGATAATTCGCCAATTTATTGTTATCGTTTTGATGTTGCCGCTCCCAAAATGCGGCGCGTTGCATCGCCCGCGCTGTTGCCGATTCAAACAGCGCGCGACACTGCAGAGCCAAAGTGAAAATTTCATTAGAGCAAATGTTAACACAAATAGCCTCTTCCGCAGATTTTAATCTTTGCGCTGCTCCGTCACGGACGGCGGCCATTGCTCGATCTCATCGAGGGCGCCACCAGCAAACGATGCTAGGCGGGACACAGCGCTTTTTTTAGCGTTGTTGCGTTTGGTTTCGTCGTAACCAGCGCGGTTGCAATTTTATCTTTATCTTTCATTGCACAAAATGTTATTGCAAGATGCACATTTCAAAGTTAACAACACAACAGTACTTTTTATTCAAAAATGTGAACAAATTGAAAATGTGTTGCACAGAAAATGTTGAAATACCTGAGTATCTCAATCAGCATGTTATTTTGATAAACAAGGTATTCTCAGCAGGGTTGTTAAAAAAACATGCTTCTTTTTATAAAACAAGATAAACGATTTTATGCTTTAAACGTGTTTTTTAACGTTTAAAACGTTTAGGCTTTGTTCTTTGATTAATTTTTCCTGTTTTTTAAATTTTCTTTCTTATACATTTTTTTGTAGTGTAAAAAGTACTTTTTCTACGACCACTCGTAGAATAGCACTATATACCCTGCATGCTCCACTTCAAAGTTAATTTTTATATACTAGTATCTAAAAAACTATTCTAAACACTGTTGCCCATATTTGGACATCAACTGACATGAGTAAAATAGGCTACACTGACATTCATCAATGTCACAGAAAACGTAAAAGATAATCTTGTAAGATTATAATTTGGTGGCCGAAGAAAAAGCAATTTGTACAGCTAGTGTAGAAAGTGCCTCTATTCGCTCGTGTCTTGCTTCACAAGCCCTGCGCATACATAAAATCGCACTTTCTACACTAGTTATACAAACTACTATTAAAACGTTTTAAAAACAGCGTTTTAAAAGCAGCCGTTTTAAACGTAACAATCCTATTTCTCAATCTAATTCATTTTTCAATCAACATGGAGTATCTAGATGAAGCATTAATTACATTTTGTAACCTTTGTTTCTAGTGCTATGCGGCGAAATCCATAAGGTATATAATTATGTATATTTAAATAGATTTTCAGTGATAGGCAACTCAACAAGCACATAAAACAAAATATGAAACTTATCGGATAGAGAATTAAGAACCAAAGAGTAAGAAAATGAGAAAAGTTTCAAATCATTACCCTTTACCCATTATACAGAGTGTAACTCAAACCGTTGCAACAAGATCTTTTGCAATATAGCTTATTACTCAAGTACCTAGATTTCTAACAACACAAAAAGGAGTAAAAAAGATCAATACTCCATTGAAAACTTGCTCTTTGCTCTCGGCATTCGCTGTGTCTTGTGTCTATAGTGTCTTGGCTTTCTGGCGTTGTTTCCTTTTATGAAATGTTCCTTTCACAGCGTCTTCCTGCGTCGTTCTGTCTTCGCTGTCGCGTCGCCTGAAATTCAGTTGAAGGCGGCGAGCGGCGCCACTATCGAATTAAACCTTTCAACTGCTCTCGCGCAAAAGTTTAATTACGAAATAAGTTGGAGTTGGAACGACGACGGCGACGCCCGACGTCGACGAAACTAAAATCATTTCTGTTTTCCGCAATGAGACAGACCGCCGCCGTTGCCGCCGCCGCCGGCGGTCGCAACGCGCCGGATCGCAATTAAAAACTGCAATTCTTCCCAATTAGTGAAATTTGCTCGACCTCGCAATTTGATGTCAGGACAGAATAGCAGTATCGCGATTTGAAATGTCAAGATGACAAGAACTTTATTTTAGTTCATATACAATGCAAAGGAGAAAGAACGAGATTAAGGTCTTCATCTACAAGATATTAAATTATAATTTTTTGTGGGTAAAACTTGGTGTTTAAAATGCGTGCATAGAATAAGATAAAAATGGCACATTACAAATGTAAGAAATAAATTTATTTCCCCTGATGTGCACACGGGAAGAATTGTACCTTTCTTGGTGCTGGTCTATACCGGAAAATCTCATTTCCTGCAGGTCAAATCAATTCCGCCTAGACTAATTCGATTTTTTACAGTTCCAGTCTTTCCTGGTCTGCTGCCATGCGCTCGCAAACAATAGCGATTTTTTTCCATCAATTTCTCGGCGGCGCTGGTGCAAAAAAAACGTAGATACGTACGCAAAAAAGGGAGAGCGATCGATTCGGACCACCCATAGCATTATTGTGTCACTGCATTATTGCATTGCGCCATTGCGGTATTGTTTTGTTCCTAGGGTAAAAATGAGTATGCCACATCATTCAAATCGCACTGATTTAGACGTTTTCCCTCGTCGCTTCTTCTTCCATTTGCATTTTTACATTCCTGTCGATTGTGTTTGCGATTCAATGTTTCGAGATATTTCAACCGGCAAATCTAGATGCGATATAAAAATGCAAAATGGAGTGCAAATGATATTGGATACGGATAAAGATAAACCCATAGTCATATTGTGTCGAGGCACAGAATATTTGTGAGCTGTGAAAGCGATACAAGACAAAAACACTTCAACAAAGTTTGCCTTCCATTTCTAACTGAACGTAAAATGGTAAAATGTTTGTGATTTCAATCGCCCTGTATGCAAAGAACAAATTGAACATTTAAAATTAATTTTAAAAAAGACTTGACGAGATTTCACAAATTTCTGTCATTCGTTGTTGGCTCTTCCTGTGCGCGCATTTTAATTGCAACGTCAAGTATGAATCTTTCGCAGCAGGTCGCTGTAATTTCCAGCATTAAGCTGGCGCACCCGTCGTCGTCCTTCGTCCTTGGGACGTGCATCCATTCACCTGAATCCCGGCATTCGGGGACCGGCGTGCGCAGTCGAGCAAATCGCCGGCAAATTAGAGCCCCATACAGCATTTCACTTCCAAGGACGAGTGAAAAATGAACGAAATTATTCCGTCTCGCTTCCTGTTTTCCATACGTTAATTTGCACAATTTGCGACCGGTCCCGCATCAAGCAATAAATCAATCGCATTTTCCTTTCGTTGCTAATCGTGCATTGTGTGTGCTTACTCATAGCGTTCAAAGTGCCATTGGCAACGTTGTGAGTAACATGCAATGTTGGTTGCATACGTTACAACAACGAAATTCATTTTTACTGCTCGCGGATTGGAATTGTCGCAAGAATTTTAATATAACATAGAAGGTAGGATTTGATGCCATTTGTTGTAGGTTGTTGTGAATATTAATATCACAATCGTAAAATTTAATATACATTTTCAAAATATTCAAAAGCATTCCTCGCCAGTGCAAAAGCAGCAATAAAAAACTCTTTGTCAATTTCTCAACTCTTACGTAAACAGCAGCGCAAAAAGAAAAACCTAATTAAAATTAAAGTAAATTTAGTGTATGTAATAAGATGCGATTAGTTGCGAGCGGCGAGTTGGCAAAGTTGTGAGTTATAAGAAACCCATTAGAGGGCGTTGGGGCGCACGCGAAAGTAAATCAAAATTCACAAATACCTCGGCAACCTTAATAGGGTTACAAATATAGAATAATAATAATGGCAATGTCAACGAGGAGTGTCGCCAATCTTCAACTCTTCAACAGCTGACACTGTCTTAGACTCTTGGAGGGCTTTGGGCTTTAAGGGGTTAAAACGCAATAAAGACATGAAAGATGTAAGATGGAGGAGTGGAGGTAGTGGTTTATTACGGACGCTACTTTGAGCAATGCCAAGCGAAAGGCAGACTGAGGCGATGAAAACGATGAGAACGAGGAAACCCTAAACTCAATTTCCGGCGCTGCAACAGCTCTTTCATAGTGGCGGTTATCGCAGAATCTGCAACACAATAAGCACCACGATGCACAGGCCTTTACTAGGCTACTCCGCAAATAATCTTTCGAGTGGCGCGAGTAAATCCACAATTGGGGACGATGGGACGAAAAATCCCAATTTAAGTTTGATTGATTGCATTTTCAATTGAAGCCTTTGGTTCATAGATGGCGCCGGTGTAAGCAGCTAGCATTTTATTACATTTTGCGCATGAATATGAATATGTTATTACTTGTTATTACCTTGTCGTTCGCATGCGTGGCACGTCAAACAAACGTTTTTCTTCACGTTGCGCCCGAGCGAGTTATTACGCTTTTATTGTTCGTCATTTTTTGTCCGCGCGTCGCCGCTGCCGGCCCACGGCAATAAAATTTTAGTAGAGCTTCATATATTCGCATGCGGCATGTTTTACAATATCAATTTTTACGGCCGTGCGCAGACAGCACGAACGCAGGATAGTTTATTAGATACGATCGCGCCGAGAGGGGGGTTATTAAAAGCATGTCACGCTGATCGTCGTCGCGCCATTTTATGTCCAGTGCCTTTTGTTGTGGCCGTAGCATGGTCTAGACACTCTAGACCTGATATGACAAGAATGCGCCTTTGCGGCACCTTGCTAAATTAATATGCGAGAGTGCAGGATTTAATTTTATTTTGAATCACGAGCAATTCAATTTTCACGCAGCTAGGCAACCGTACCGCGACAATAAAGGAAATTAAAATGGCGACCACAGCATTAAATCAAAAGTAATATAATCACATCCGGTGTGAGCTGCTGGGAGAACACGTCGAAATTGTGTGGAATTATGCGTCGGGGAGTAAAAATATTGTCGCGCGTGTTTGCGCATGGTGATCACGTCGCGACGCCGTCACTGCCAAGTGTGGCAAACCAAAACAGAGAGGGCGCCAGCAGCGAGGCACGTTGCTTTGTCTCGCGGCAAATGCAACCGAAACAACTCATCAAACGCTTTATCACGTCCGGCGGGCCGACTGCCAGAATTAATGAACTCATTTTCCAAATCATGCGCCATGCTGTGTTTGTTGCGCTCGGGCACGTCTCCATTTGAGCAATCAACAATCGGTGGGGAGGCCCTAAATATACTGTTCGGCCAACATGAGGGCGTACCTTCATTTGGGCACTTTCAAAGTGGCCCATGTTTGCTTTACAAATTAACAATAATCACATGGTGATTATCGCAATTATAGCAATTTACCAAACATGAGCTCTGAGCACATAATGGCTTCCTTGGTGAGGTCGAATACTATAAAGAACAAAGAGCAAAAATTAATATTGTTTTACTTCATTGCCCATAGTTGCGGTAAGGTGGGTGACTGGTAATTTGCCAACCGAATGCAATCCACAATCCACAAATGTCGGGATTTAAGGTCTCAGGTATGACCGAGGGGCAATAAAGTTCTCGTGCGCGCTCACCATTACGAAATTACGAAATTGACGTTGAGCCCTGCCGTCGCGCCGAAAATTGCGCCCGCTTCCGGTGCGCGCCCCGATATTAGATTGTTGTGTAACACGACACTCGACATTATCTACTTTTGATATTCAGCGCTCGTTCCACACTGGGCGCTGGGTGGCGCTCTGATACGTGCGAAATCCGTTGCCAGCACCCGCACATTGAGCGCAAATTATACTTCACCGGTATCAGCGCCATACACACACCATACCCTCTCAATGGAATACATTGAGTTTTCGGTAGGTAATGCTCACCGGGGGGGTGTAACGTATGCCTTTGCGGTCGCTTGCACGAACCTGCAATATAATGGCTTGGTAAACATTCAAACATCGAAAACAACCCACAAACTATTGTGCCTATACGTAATACATTGTGAAATGTGTAATATGGGATGCCTATTGTTATTATTGGCGCCCAACGTGGGGACAAGTTATACATGTTACAATTGGAGCCCAATGTGAGACTCCAAGTTATAAAAGTTACTATTGGCGCCCATCCTGGGGCCAAGTTATAAATGTTATAACTGGCGCCCGACGTGGGACTCCAAATTATACTTGTTACAATACATAGGAAAATATAATTGGAAGGTTTGGGAGGTTGTAAAGAATAGTTGAAACTTGAAAGGTATTTTGATTACTTTTTGTTATTTTCTTGATGATGGAAGAGAAGAAATAAATCATGCAGGAATGGCTGATACGAGAAAGTCTTACAAGTCGCACTTGAGGTTGAAATGAGGTGTTTGGTGAAAATTCGAAACTTGTAATAAGAAATGTTAATAAGCTTGGCGAGCATTCTGCTTATACGTAAACTCATAAACCCATTTCCTTGTTTACGCGTATTGGGGCGCATTAAACTCGTCGGTTTATATCCGCTTTCCATCTCGCTCCCGCTCCTCAGACCCTCAGACTTCGGCGCTGGAGCCTCCTGAGAAGACGATGTCGACGGCGGGTGATAATTTGTTTGCCAACTTTGGCCCCCCCCGTTTGCAGCTCCAACCATCCTTCCCTTTTAAAATCGAAAGTTTATCACCGTCGTCGGTTCCCACTTCCCTCATACACGTGTCTTAAATATCCTTCAAATCCACTCCGGGTCAGTTGAGCTGTGGGCCAAATCATCCACCTCTATCTAGTTCGGTAGAATACTTCAATCGCATGTAGTTTGCCAGGGACGTCCGCACATCTAAGCCCAGTTTTTGGCGATATGCACTCCTTATGATCAACTCGGTGGTGTGGGGGTGATGCTATCTAAACGCGGGGATGGTCTCGAGAGGACGCTAAGCGGATTGGACGGTTGGAACTTGCAGCGAGGTCCACGGGTCCATCGCTGCAAGGTCGGTGGACATCGCTGTCGGCTTCTTTTATTGCCTCGCTCGTGGTCGTTACACCCCGCCAGCCATTCGCGAGATATGTATTTTTATGATCGCCTGTGCAATCTGAATCTGTATGCGAGGGAGAGTCGCTTCCCCAGACTACTGTGCGTGGAGATTGCCCTTCGGGTATCTCCTCTCTCCTCGCCTCGGACGTCGGACACTTTGACCAAAATTTGATAACACCACACCACATTCGTGTGCAAATTTTGCTTGGGAGCTTTTTTTTAATTACTGTTACACAGATTACACTCCCTTGCCCCAAGTTTACATACATTTTTATAATTATTTTGAAAAGTCCTTTCATTCCACGTTGCCCAAACTTTTGATGAATTTCATATTTTAAGGATTATACCTTAAACTGTAAACTCCACAGTATCTAAAGTAAACAATTTTTTTAAATCAAAATCTTTTCCAAAACTTCACAGCGTTGAATTAATTCCAAGCGCATGCAGATGCAGCCTAATGTAGGTACGGTATAAATCTTCGCGAAACTTCGCCCGCACCGTGCTGTCAGTACCTCCGGGCTGTCCTCTGCAAATAAATCAATAACCTCTCTGCCTCTGTTAGGCCGGCGGCGACTGCGAGACATGTAAAATATGTGGTCTGTGGCATCCACAACAAACACCTGATAACGAATTATACGCAATTATCCGGCTTGGTGGCCAGCCAACCAACATAAGCTTAATGTTCAAATTCTTTGTTTGACCTGGAATGTTGGAGTAATCCCAAATAAGAACCATATACGACCATATAAGAAGAATTCTCAAATTTCAAGAAGTTATCTGCATGAGCATTACACAATTGGTGCCCAATATGGGGCAAAGTGAGGTGCTCAACGTGAGACTCCAAATTATAAATTATTGGCGCCCAACGTGGGGCCGAGTTAAAAAAAAATGTTGTAACTGGCGTCCGAAATTCATGAAGTTATCTGGATGAGCATGAGAATGTGGATAATAGCTCTCTCTATATATTAATCTAAATATCAGGATCGGTATATGGAAATGAAGACTTCACATAATAAAAAAAACCTGACGATTGTCAATATTGTCGATTCCATTGTCTCGCTGGTATGCAAGCAATATTCCACATTTATGCGTTATTTCAATATACCCGATACCTGGCAATGGCAATGAGAATGGGAATATTGAATTTTCTTTCGGAATTTTCACGCACAAGAATGAAAAGAATGGGCATAATACCTAAGAATTGAAAACGAATAAGTCTTGAATGAAGCTACTTAAAAACCGGAGTAATAAACATCACTCCTCCTAAATATGCTGTAGCGACTTTAGAGCGTGAAATCAAATTCTCATCAGATCTGAATTAATAATCAGAAAAGAATGGTGTCAACAAGTTCTTTTTTTACTTTGAAACGTTTTGTGCCTTTAGAGTGTTGTTGTTTTGTTTTGCACTGGTGTGCTCGGTGGAAGTTTTCCTCATAAATCATAAAGATCATAAAGAAACGAGGTGCAGTGCATATAAACTACTTCAGTGTATACTAACTGCTTGCAACTCGGTTGAAAGTTCGCCTGTTAGTTGTCATTCCTCGCATTTCGCTGCCTTTTTCGTATTCAAATTCGAAATTCGTATTTATTAACGACTGCTCAACAACGAATGGTAATCCGCTTACAACTGCCTTAAACGACTATTTTTGTATTCTTTCAACCATAAGAATATGCTTCAAGTTGATACTCTTCAACATTTCAGACAAAAAAAAATATTTTTTTCCTTTTGAAGTAAATGACACTGACGTTATGCGTTTGTCTCATTTATCTCTTCCAATAATACCTTATGTTTTCTTTCGGAATATAGTATATTGAGTACGTAGGGCGGAAACTCGGTGTTGCGGTCTCTATTTTTTGCTCACTTCTTGTTAACTACAATCACAATTTTACTTTGCGTGAATTCGCGATTGTATCCACCTGTCACCTGTGGCAAATAAACAAACAAATGTGTGCGACTGTTGAAAACGTCCTAGAGTAACTTGTAAAGTTATTTCGTACACATCTTGAGTACCCAGGCGTACTCCATTATTGCCTTTGGGCTTTTGAAAGTTTTTCATTCCACCTGCTACGGAACTAATATCCCAACAATATTAGTTGCGTAGCAACGCGAGGCGCTTCGCCTCAATGGGAGCGAACCTTTAAAATGCGCATTGTTTGTGAGCGATCATTAAAAATGTGAAAGTTTTCAATCTGGGATGCTCTTGTTCCGTAATCTCCAGGGGGCGAACGCAAATAATGCACAAAGCAACGTTACAAAAAAAAAAAAAAAAGTGCGCAAATATACTTCAATGCAAGATGAACAGTGAAGTGAGAATCTGCATGTGTCATTGTGTAGGCTACCATCCATAAAAGTGTAAGCCCCAGGCGTCAGAGTTTGACTTCCACAGTGAATGCCGTGTCCCAGTGGCCGTTAAGTGCACGACTAGGCGCGACGCGGCGCCCTCTACACCCACCGCTGCGAACTAACAAAAGATGGCGTTGATGTATGCGAGACCGGAAGTGCCTTTTGTGACGCTTCGCGCGCGCTGTCATAATCCACTGCAATATTCGATTCACTCGTTATCTTTGATACACCCAATGCGTTCCCGTTCAATATGAACGACTATTATAAGTACAGCCGTTACGACCTGGCAACCCAGCACGAAAACGAGCACATTGCACGTATTCAAGGCAACTCACATTGTCACATACTCCACATAGTCAAAGATATTTCATATTGCATCATTTGTGTGTGTCGCTATGTCTATTTGCTCCGCACCCAACTTTACCAGTTTTTCCCTTCATTTTTATATTTTACTTTGTACATATTTCGATCCGGGCGGCGGCGTTGGCAAGTTGGCAAGTTGGAAATTTCAAAGGGCGCAAAGCTTTCATCTGCGCAACGTTTTATGCTCATCTGCGTTTTCCTCTAGCGTATCCTCATTCTTCACGGCGTTCCATGGGCTTTGGTGCTACTCCGAACCCAGCGTTCGAATCATCTGTCACTTAGAATAACGAGCCACCTTTTAAGCGGTGTAAATTTTTAACGCGCCTGTTTATATCCACACGGATTTATGACGCATCCTCCAGGCGGCGAGAGTGGCGTAATCCACCAAGAAATCAGTTGATCGACCTGGGTATCGCCAAGATGGCGCAGTAGGACAAAAGTTTGGTTATGTTGGAAGAATAGAAACGTTGCTAATTTAAGTGGCGATCGTAAATTTTTACTATTTTCTAGTTGGCTCTCTCAGGGACTTGATCATACAGCCCCTACAGGACGAGCAATAAATTTGCAATTTACTACTTTATGTTCGTCCCTAACCACACTAGATAGTGTCTCTCTGCAATTTAAACACATTGTACAGAGTTGGCTCAAAAATATTAAGTTTGTAAGTTTATATTTTTAAAATAAATCCAACCCTCTCTTTTGTGAACTGTTCTTAATTACGTTAAACATTTGCAACACTGTTGCATTTTGTTGATTGTTGCGATTGTTTACTGGAAACAATTGACATTTCGTAAAGTTTAATTCGCAATTTACTTACGACTCGGGCGATCGGAAAGAGTTGTAAACAAGCGAATAAACAATGCGCCGCACTCACCTGAAACAAAAGAACATTCATTAATTCATTGAAAGGCACAAGTCGCAGAAGACGGGCGCAACAAATGAAACAACGTAACAAACAAAAACATCATCAACAACATCGTGAGTTCGTGCGCATTGAAACTCGACGAAAAACGACAATTCAAGCGTGTTATTCTTGTGAATAAACAACACCGAAAACGATGCAAAACGCCACCGCTTTGTGTTCGTTTATTTTGTGTACATTTGGTTGTCTAAATATGTAGGAATAAGATTACCGCCAAGTAAACCAACCCCAAGGCCAGCTTACGTCGAACTTTCGTCGTTTCGTCATTTCATATGCGTGGGCAAGGGTGATGCGTGAAATGCTCGTTCGTCTCGACGTGAAAGCTTTCGCTTTTCATTTTGCTGTCTTTTTTCTGAAGTGCGGCTATTATAAGAATACTGAAGCGTAGAAATGCGCACAAAAGTTGGAATATATCAAAAGTGCTTTTGGGATGCATACGCACTTTCGCGGCACTTAGGGTCGTTGACGCTTAAGAAACGAGGAGAAATGTGCCACATCGGGGCCAACGAGGCACAAGAAGCACAACGGATGCGGCCAACGAGTGACTAATAATCTACGAAATTGAATGTTGATTCGCGTTGCCCTTCCCGGCCGATTTAAATAAAAATTACGGCATTACCGAGTTGAAACGTTTCATTGAATTCAATGGGGAAGTCCTAATGGGCCATTAAGGTAATTTATGGGCGCGCTCATAAGGAAGCATAATTATTACGCTCGTACTTTGCCCGATATTTGCATCTCCATGGAGATATTTACACAAAAAAAATGTTGAAAATTGTAAATGACTCGACATTAAAAATAACACCCTTTAACTCTTCTCATCTATCAATTCACATTGCTTTTTTGTAATTCAAATATAGTTAATACCTTTTGGGCATTGTTGTGATGAAAAGCGAATTTTATTTTCAACCGAACTCGTCGAGTTGATTGTCCATTGTTTGATTGTTGGTTTGTCTACGGGTATTATTGCTTCCTGTTTATGACTTACCGTTAGTTTGGGCGCTTCGCCCCCGTTTTGCGTGGGAGTTTACGAGTGGGGATAGTGGCGATGGCGGGCGTTTTAAATTGTTATCAACAAAGCAATAAAATATTTCATTTTTGAGTGTGGTTTCTCGCTGCATAATAGATAGGCACCAGGCGGGGTGGGTGGAGGGGGGTGAAAGGGGCGGAATGCAAACGACTCCCGTGGGATCGCGGATGCTGCAGCGGCATCATCAAATCTGCGCGCAATAAAAATAAAATTACGGGAAAAACTGCAAACAAACTTTTCAGCGCCGCGGGATTTATTTGCTTTCCGCGTTTACCTCGCGCTGTGCATTTGTTCATTATTGAAGTCTGCTGGCCAAGAGCCATCAGGAGAAGAGCAAATACAAATAGTAAATGGCAAACGGTGTGTATTCGAATTTAAACTTCACATGAATGAGATCACAAAGCCTTGCCTTAATTAGCTCAGGATAAGTAAAAACTTAAAAAAAAAAACTTTTTTGGTCGTACCCTCAAAATCTGGTAGCATGGTAGCATGAGCATCGGAATCGAATCGAGGTGTGAGACTCGCAGGATTTGTTTTGATTTATGGTCCTTAACGGCTCGGCCGGCGGTTTTCTCCTTTTTTTCGGGCGATAAGAACGCACCCGCAGAAAAAATACACCTCAGGACGACGCGCCAAATCAATAGGACAAGCCTCTGTGCACCTAACCTCAATTGTACACTACTCTATAATGTGATGATAGTGTGATGCTCTCTGACAATGGTACGTATTTTTTAGCTGCATCTTTGTGTACAGTTAAAGTCACAAAACTGCATGCACTGTAAAAGCGAGCACTGTGAAGATCGCTGAGAGAAAATTCTGAGAATTGGAGATAATTTATCGACGCATTTAGAGCGTGCCGCGCGGGTTGCTATCATAACTCTAGAGCGCGGGAAATTTCCTTCGGCGCTCGATTTCACCCCGAGAGTGTATTGTTTGAGCACGGCGCGGCCGTTATGCTCGAGGAGTATTTCTGGCGCACATTAAGTTCGATAGTTCGCAGCCATAACATAAACCATGCGGGGCGCGCGCGTCGATGGCATTTCGAAAATGTTTCAATAACTCAATCGCTGTTAAATCATCAGATAACGAATTGCAAATTGACTCCATTACAATAAATATTGCCGCCTCATAAAACTGAAAATATAATGATACTTTCAGTAGCTGCTGCAAGATTCCTTGTGTGACTTGGTGTCTAGTCGCCTTGAATCTAGATGGCGTTATAAGACATTATGCTAATGCTGTGGCAGACTGAGCGGCTGGCGTAAGCTTCGGGAATAGCGTTTTCTGGCAAACGTACAAATCCTATTGGCGCTCACGCTTTGGCACACAATTGCACTTTGCGATTAGCCGTCAGTAATCGGCGTGCATATAGTTAATTAGGTCATAACCGCATTAAGGCGGGTGGCACGCCCTGTGTGCGCATAATGGCGGCGCCGGTGTTTACATGACGACGCCATAATGTGTGCTCGAATGATGCATACGCAATTTGGCACTGACGAGGATGACGACAAGGACCCCTTCGCGGGCATTACCTCAGCGACATCAGCAACATCACGAACATCAGCGAATGCGATTGTAATTGTAACGCGGTAACGCTAGTTGTGTTGTAGCAGTTATGGAAGACGAAGGAAGAATGGACGCATTTGGTGCCAAAGGAAGCACGACAATTAAGTGGCTGTTTAGTGTTTAGTGCTTCATGTACAGCGGTTTAAGTCTTCGGCATTTACCCCAAACTCTCAATCCTGGGTCTTGAGACTGTTCCAAAGCATTTCTATTTCATGTCGAAAATCACTGCTTCATTGTACTTGAGTTCAATTATGATAATTTTAAACTGGAAGATTTCCTGATTTTTAAATTGATATAATCCTATTAAAATCGATACTGTAATGTTTTAAATAATTTTTGGAGAAGAAGAAGAACCTTAGTTTTCAAGATATCGCAGTTTTTATTATTAAAAAAAACGTGATATTTTCTATTAAACGCCCAATAAGTAAAAAAAGCGAAAAACTACAATTATAAAATTAGCATCATTGGGAAGAGCGTGAAATTATCTTTAATTTGATATATTTCACAGTGCATGTAAGATGCAACAACAATCAAATATCTAATGCTCATTGGCAAGAGGAACAAAAAATGACTTTGAAAAAATAATTGACAAATTTCAATGAGCAATAACTCATAAACTTACATAATTGTAAAATTAAATTTCATCATGGTAAGTTGCAGAATTTCATGCCCTTTCCATCGATGCTATTGTATATTCAAAAAGTTAACAAATTCATTACGTAATCGACAAATGTATCACCAAAAACACGTCTGTAGAATGAAAATGTTGGTGGAGGCGCCGGGAGACGAATGTGTTTATCAATTTCAAACTCTGCAAAAAAAAAATCTTACTTTTCATGCTCAGATTTCTCTAAACCTTTAGTATGTCCAAAAGATACCATCAAATAATTTAAAAAATCAAACCCCGTCTTTGTGGGAATTAGATCCCTCATAAGAAAAAATAATTTTAATTTGTTAATTTTATTTTGTGTAAATGTTAGTTCTTGACTTGGACTTTAAAACTTTGTCTTCCCAATCTTGATGTAAGTATTGCCCATGTCTCACGAGCAAATTCGATTAGCCCTAATCAATTTCCGGTCAGTGCTAGGGAGAGAGGCGGAGATTAAAGTTTCATGCGTTGTCGTTTCTCAATTGGAGGAAAATCCGGTACTTTGTGGACGCGTTTCGCTTTTAATTAGGAATTAGTCGCATTATTTTCTCGTTAGTTTTTCCGCCCCCGGAAAGAAAACGACGGCATTTCGTTGCCTTCGGAACAAATTCATTGCTTTTCCATTTGATATGTAGCACACTTTTTTCAGCTACATCTTCTAGCTTATATTTCCAGAGAAGAGAAAAAATATGGCATGATTGAACTGACACTGACATGGTGGATATTTGGCTGATCTTTCACAGCCTCCCCCTCTCCCACCCATCATCCAGTAAGGTGTGTTAATATGTATGAGACGCAATGTTGTTGCGGCGATGGGCAATCGCAGGTGTGCACCCACCGCCACCCTCCTTAACTTCTTGTGCTCTACATTCAGTGGCCGTGCGGCGACTGCCACCATGCTTGTACCTGCTGTTGTGTGCGGTGCGGCGTTCGTGCGAAATGGAATTAAGGCGGTGGTTTTGTTTGCTTGCCGCGCACGTACGCTCGGGCGCTGAAGGAGGAAGTCAATTTCGTTAAGCAAGTCGACCGGCACGACGCCGCCGCTTCGTCCTCGTCGACGTTGTACCGAGAGATTAAAATAAAATAAACATGCATTTTAAGTTGGGCATTAGGCGACTATCGAGTGCCGGCAGACAAGACGCTAACGCAGCATCGGCACGTTACAACCGGGTCATTGCACGTAGGCAACCAGAAACACACAACGTTTTAAAGGGGTAACTTTTTTTTCTTGGGGTTTAAAAAATAAAATGTAATGCAGAAGGGATAAATTATAAATAAATATTGTTTGAGTAAATTTAAACTTGCTTTAGTAATTTTCTGACTTCTGGGTTGCCTACATATGTGCACATGTGCACTTTTGTCTAGCCCTAGCATATGCAAACATTCATACTTTGCGGTCCTAGCCGAGATAAAACGCTCAAAAGTAAATTAATTACGTCCAAATTCCTTTTTGATGTTTATTCACCGCTGTACACTGGGAAAATGGTACAAAGCAGAATTGAGCCCTGCGGTCCTGCAAACAGAATACGACAAAGAACCGCTACCCGCAAAAGCCTATTATCAACTATTAGCAAGCGTATAGAGAAATAGAGAAATGCGAAAATGGCTAGCCGGAAGACGCAGGGCTCATATTTTATCGGTGACATGGGTTGCCTGCCTGGCAAGTCACTGGACTGGAGCACTGGAGGTTGGAGGTTTGTTCTAGGCCTACGGCGTGCTGCTAGGAGCAAAGGAGCAAAGGCCGCGCCGGAAATTACGAATGGTTGTAATAAACACTAATGCTAATGAAATTCGGCGTTTTGGACCGTGAAAGCTGCGTAAACATGAAACGCCTCGTGGATCATGTGCAAATATCTGAAGCACACATGCATAAATATGTAAAGTGGAATATTATGTTTACGCAAAGTCAACATTTTAACTGAATTACTACCCCTCGCCCGCTTTATGTATGCTAGACTCACCAATTTTCAACAAATACTGAAATAATCGAATTGTCTATTCTGGCGAGATTTCCCACTATCAAAGTGGTTGTTAATGTTTTGTTGTTACCGTTATTACCGTCTGTGCGGGGGTGTAGAAATTCGCCGCCGGAAACAG
Source organism: Geostiba sp. GC000077 (assembly GCA_030264215.1). Lineage (NCBI taxonomy): Eukaryota > Metazoa > Arthropoda > Insecta > Coleoptera > Staphylinidae > Geostiba > Geostiba sp. GC000077. Next base: position 35,064 of record JARJDQ010006184.1, on the reverse strand, counting down.
GTTTTCGGCACGCACGACCTGCATCGCATGCATGCATGTGCACCGGCACTCTTTAACCCTAATCAAATGATCGCCCACCAGCACCACAAGGCGGAGGAGAATAAAAAGCGACATTGCGCAATTACCGCGTAATGCGCAACGCACACGCCGGATAATTGGTCTGACGTGACCGCGCGCACTTGAGTTGTTTAATATAATTTGAAAATAACTCAATAGAGGGCGCCTGGAGTGGACTGCAGGGCGCCCCGTTCAACTTTTCGCCCCAGCGCTCACAAATTAAGCTATTGCGAACGAGTTAAAATAACACGTTGTGGCATTTGCGCCAGGATGGCTGGTGGAGGTGATTCTACCCTGTTATTTCGCCAAGTGGTCAGCGCTTATCAGATGCCCCACGCGCCCAGACATTGCTATGCAACCCAATGTGTGCTGGCTGCACTGCAGGGGGGGGTAAAAACGCTGTTTTAAATGCGCATATCGTAGAGACTCCCACCTCTGCCTAATGGTGTAATAAACAGTGTTGGCTAACTAGCCAACAGCGCTCGCAGCAAAGCTAAAAAGACCTGGGAAAGAACATTGAGGTGGGAGGGAGTTAGACGGTTTACTAACTGGTATTAACTGCTTGTTGTTAATGATGCACATTAGCACGCTTTGGACTACAACGAATATCAGAGAAAGAGAACTGACCTGAATGATTTTTTTATCTTAAATTTAAAGCATTTTTTTGCCCACCTGAATGTTAACAAACACAATTTGCGGGCGGTAAATAAGAAGTTCCATATATTCAATACTAGGTGGCGCCAGTACGACTGCTTCTGGAAACCGCTGTAATAGTTGAAGTTGTTTTTTTTTATAGGTGGAACCATCAGCAATAGCTCCAGCATCAAAAAGTCTTCCATCCTATAATTCATGCATATTATTGTTTATTGAACATTTCTACCATTTTTAATCAAATAAAACATAATACATTTTTGCTTACCAAAAGGAACACCACGAAAAACCTAATTTTGTAGTTTTATTTGTAGTGTTTATTTCCGCTAAACCTAACGATATTGCGTTACGATGTGTAGTTATGAAGTACAAAATTAATAACATTTTTCTGTGCCACGAATTGTAAAATTTCGCACTAAAATCTAATTTTTCATACTTAAAAACGTGTTGGTTGCCGCTGAATCGTTAAATTTTGATATCAACATTTTTTTCTCGAAATAAAATAAAACAATTTATTTCAAACCAACATTAGTGCACCAAGAAAAACCTAATTTTGTTGTTTAAAACGTGTTTATTTTCGTTAAACCTAACGATTTTGCGTTAGAAGTAAAATATAAGTAAATATTTTGTACGGAAAGAATCACTTCTGTGCCACGAATCGTAAAATATCGCACTAAAATCCAACTTTTTATGTTTAAAACGTGTTTGTAAGCGCTGAAACGATCAATTTTGATGTGAAAATTTGTTTCTGGAAATAAAACCAAATAAATTATTTTCTATCCAAAGGAATATTAGTGCACCACGAAAAATCAAATTTTGTAGTTTTAAACGTGTTTATTTTCGCAAAACCTAACGATTTTGTTGGAACGTGTATTTTTGAAGTTAAGGTACCATGAATCGAAATTTTTTTTTCACGAAATAAAATAAAAACCTATTTTCTTACCAAACGAATCATTAGTGGGTGAAAAAAAAAAAATATCGAAGAAAATTGCAGGCGGTAAATAGATTTTTACATCCCTAGGGTAGTAAGTAAAAAGTTCTATATCTTGCATAGTAGGTGGCGCCACCCCGATTTGCTCATACAGTTCAAGTACTGCTAGAAGGTAATAGTTTCTGTGATTTACACACTAGGTGGCGCCAACTAACACTCAAGCATCAAAATAATTTCCATCGTTAAATATCTAACAACTATTGCTTTTTAGAATTTCATTTCTGAAGAATACCTATAGACTCCAATGTTTGAGTTTACATGCCATGTGTAATCGGAGCAACCTCGTAAATCGTAAATCTCGACCTAGTTCTCTCTTCTTCGCCTTTTTTAAATTCCCTCCCTTTTCCACGTTTCTTGCAGAGGTTTTGTTGTGTGGTAAGTGCCAGCGCGTCTAAACAATTCGTTAGCATTCGTCTTCCGCAACCGCCGCGTACCATGACACTGCCACCGCCATCAGCCCCTGTACAGCGCAATGCGGTGGCTGCGAACCCCGGAGGGAGTTTAATTTTTGCGAAATAAATAAACAAAGAAGCCGGCGCGAAAGATGAATTTGGTTATTACGCCGCCGAGCAGATGCTCCTAATACGCGTCATAATTCATAAGCGGTATTGCGCCTCGCCAAAAACGCCTAGGCAACCAACTCTACATCCGCAACTGTTTGCCCTGCACACGAACAAATACACATTTGATGGTTTTCTTCTTTTTCTTTGAAGATCTGGTGGCACCCAAAGCTTGTAGTTTCGTGTTGAAGCATGTTGAAAAATTGATCGTGAAATTACGAATAGCATGCTGGGGGCACTGAAATGTTGGCGAGAAAGTTAACAGCGTTAGCAACGATTTCCAAACGAGCAGCAGTGCAGCCAGTGCGAGGGCGCGGCGCCGGTGGGGTAAAAAATATTTGCATTTCTTAATTAGAGCTCCCGGTGCGGCAAAATTACAAAAGTTTTATTTTTAATGCGCGTCGTTTAATTTTTTTATGCAGCACCCACGCGTTCCGGCTCCTACACACTTTTTGTTAAACAAGCTCTTTGAGATGTGTTTTCATCTTTTTACAAGGTCTTTGTTCAAATAGCAAGTGTGAATAAAACACTGAATGAAACCGTCCCTACCAAAAGAAGTTATAACATAAGGATAAGATCTTCTTAATGCTAATACAGTATGTTTAGTGTTTTCATTTCATTCCCTAATGATCAAAGGTAGCAAAGTGAATTTCTTCGAGCAATAAGAAGCGGCATAAAACCAAAACGAAGTGCAAACGACCGGGGTGTATAACTTTAACGAGCCGCGCACACTCACGCCCGCCCCAAATTAAGCGAAACTCAGTCGCAGTCGGCGGCGGCAATTCGCAGTGGCGGCAGCTATAAGTTAAATAAGCAGATAATTGCCAGCCCAATTTGCGCGCCGCTGTTGTTTTCTTTCTCACTGTTGGCAATGCCAACAGTTGTTACACTTTCGGACGATGCCGCGCAAAATAGCCGAATTCGACGCCATCTTGAGAGAAGCTCAACCAGCCAGATTATGCAATCGTATAAAGTGCATAAACTTTTTATGCACACTCGAAATGAACTGCAAACCTGAAAAGTTTGTTGAAAAAATATTGCTTGCAAATGTAATTAAGTACTTGATGCGACATTTTTCATTACATCTTCAGAAGTAATGTAGCACCCCGTTGAGCTCAGTGAGTTAAATTGAGTTGACAGTTGGGTTGCCTACTCGTGGAGGTAATACTTTAGCCGAGTTGATATGTACACATAAACTTAAGGGACGCTTCTGAGTGAGCTGTAAAGTAGTGGAGAAAACTAGAGGTGGAAATTTGGAATATTCGAGAACATTCTAGAGCCGTCTGCAGAATATTCTGGTATTCAGGACGCCTGGAGACATTCTAAATTCTAGGACTAAAAGTGTTTGGAGAACAAATTCTCCCTCAAATAAACTGCTTTGACTATATTCTAAAACTGAGCTTATTTAATCATTTGCTAATGAGATCTTTGCAGTAATGAATTTAAGTTATTCAAATAAATTGTTAATTTTGTGCATATTGACCTGTTTTTCTTTGCGCGCAAGAGAGGCAAGAAGTAATCCAGATTATGTTATGCGTCGGTTGCAAATCCGGCGAAATTAATACAGATTTCATAAAATTTGAATATTTAAACAGGTGTGCTGCAACCTCCAGAGTGAGGTGGTGGAGGCGCCGGGATAACATTATGCGCACAATGCGTTCATTATGTGTTTCACAGCATAAAAATTACTTCGACTAAGCGTTATGATACGGCTTTAAATAATAATTCCATTAAGCGCCCGAGTGCTAAGATCTAACTTCAATTTGTAAAATTAACATTTATTTATAAAAACTGAAACACTAGAAATAGTAACGAGCGAGGGCAAGCGAGCGAGTTTGAGATATAAAGCGAGATATATTTGAGATATTGGTACTAACAAACATAGAACCGTAACGCCACTATGTTTGTTTGTGCCAATTGTTTTGAACACAGCCGTCTTTGAACAAGCTGTACCTACTACCTTCAATTTAGAGCAGCAGGTTGCACGATATTCGCATTTTTCATAGTGTCCGGTGGTAAAACATTTTTATTTTTAATGGGATGGTAATGGAAAATTGTGGTAAATTCAAAATCAATTTACAGACAGCCAAAAAATAATGACAAATTCACAGGGCTCGTTGTGAAGAATTAAAGCACATTAGGCTCGTAATAATTAAATAATCACCAGGCAGGATTTGTTTGCCAGGGCGTAATTATCATTAATGCGTTTTCAGCTTTCAGCTCAAACGTCGACGCCGAGGCGCGGTCACGTACGAGGTTTTTGCGGTGTTTATCAATATCGCGCTGTGCGCCTGTTTATGTCTATTATTCCACCGTTTCCAGCGTCGAATAGACGCGCGGCGTTGCGTTTAACGAGCAGCGAGCGCCGGCAACATGGCCAAACATGGCCGCTGTAATAATGCGCTCGCCAAATAATGCACGTAATGTTTAATGTGCGTGGGGACGTCCGTGCCATTATACGCCAATTGATTTGCGCGCCGCGACGCCGATTTGCATTTCGACGGCAGCCATTGTCGCTGCATTGTTGCATCCTGCATGCGGCGCACGTCGGCGCATCACACGTCACACTTGCATGCAGGTTTTTGCAGTTTATGATTTAAGACATCTGCGATGCGTGTTCACCCTAGTCCTGAATGCACGGAAAATGCACATGTAATGTATGGTGTTTATTTTTTCAAATGCAACGTGTTATTTTGCTTCTTGAATTGATGTCGGCGCTCATTATTTATTAATACCGAGTGATGGTTTGTTTGCGTTGGCATGCTCATTGCTGGGACACTCGATGATATAAAAACGCAATAATCGCAATATGGCGGATGGTAACGACCACATGATGCGACTGGCCATTAGCAATAGACATTATAAGCACTGGACTCGGTGGACTCGGATTCGAATTGATGATGACATGATTTCACGATAAACACTTCGTTTGCCAAGCGCACATCTCTAATTATATTCCAGCCATCAAAAGATATGATTTGATAAGTTGTTTTGAAATTGCTACCGTCATTTAAAACCCGTTTTTACAAAGCCGCATCCTTGACAGGATATTTATGATTGTTCGCTTCGAGTTGCTTTTTTTGTGAATTAAGTCCTCGCAAGTTGTTTGTATTAAGCTGTTTCACGCATGATTGCCAAGCTGAAAAAAATAAATTTTAATGTAAATTGGACAGCTCGGTATTTTTCTCAACGGGCGCACCGGGGGGCTTTTCTCCAAGGCTTGTGTCGGGGGAGAAAGCATGTCGTTTTCCTCTGACTTAACGTTTGCCGCTCTCCAGCGAAGGCCCAGCGCGGCGACTATGTCGTTATTTCCTCGTCATTGCGCGTACTTTTTTTCCGGGCCCGCCTCCGCTCACCTGGCGCTACCGGAGCGAACGTTCGGAATGCGACACGGCCGAGGAAGCAAAAAAAGAAACACACCATTGCGAGAGACCGTCTTAAAGTCTCAAGCAGGCACAGCGGACCTCGGGACGAAGCAAAGTCTAAAACATGGAAACGTTACATTTATCTTTGGGTGCCCTTTAGAGTTTCCACGTTTAAAAAAAAAAGCCGCATTCAAGGTGGAAACATTGACAAACAGCAGTTCAAAAGAAGCGAAGGCAACAAAAAAACTTCGCCGCAGAATCCGCAACTGTCCCATCCACAAATAATTGCAAGTCGCAAGTCGCAAACCGAAATTCCACTTCTGCGACCGGCGCTGCCACCAAATTATTCCAATTTTGTATTGTTTCCATTGTAATGTATAGGTAATTTTCAGTTCGACGCATTGGCAAAATTTAATCCTCTTTTCCGGGACGAAAACAATAAAAACGTGATAAAAGCCGTAGTAAAAACAAGTTTGCTGCTTTCCGCGCTCTTCACGTCAGCAAAGTTCAAAATTAAACGTTTGTCGCAGAATCCGTTTACAACTAATACGTGCTTGAATTATCTCGGCACTATAATCTGCCGCACTCAACACTCGCTGACAGCGTTGCATCCGCTCTGTGCGCCATCTAGCGACGTCATTAAATAAAACTGAACGTTTTATAACGTCGCAACTCCTCGAAACTCGCCGTTGGTTTCACTTTATTGTGCGCTTTTATTGCACCGATGCGACTGCCATTCCTGCACGCGCGCCATTCCTTCATAACCTCACTCCGAACCACTATCATGCGCACATAACCTCACTTGTGGACATAAAATAACACCCCAGCAGCCGAATAAACACAATTGTAATTGCAAAATTTTCGGAGCGCTTTTGAATATGCATCAAGTTTAATTATATTCCAATTTGTTAATTATATCTTGGTGAATTTCCATAAGCAAGGAGGAAAATGTTAATGAGGAAAATTAAGTCGTATCAAAGGAGTGCGGCTGCATTTTTTATGAAGAAAAATGTCTTGTGAAAAAGTTGTTTTCATCATCGTTTTGGCTTAATGTCCGTACTTCATCTGGATTTTTTTTTATGAAGAGAGGAATATTTAAGAGTGAATTACATTGCTGTCACAGACAGGATAGCAGGATATGCTCGTTATTGCTTCGTAAACATTTTAATCGGAATTCCTTCCTCTTTACTGTATAAGGAGAGCAAGAAAATGTTTTCATGTCGATTAAATTTATTTCCTGCAATATCTTCGCTTGCAGCAGTTGGTGGAGTTTTGGTTGAGGGTTGAGGTTATGTAGCTGTTTGAAAAATTGCACTGCGCACGATGGCAATTCCTTATACCTGCCTCCCGCGGCGCTGTCATTTTTATGTGTGTTATCCGGAAAGCTATGCGCACATTTGTCACACCGGAATGGGGCAAAATACAAAATACACGCAAGAAAGGTGCAAATACTAGGTTATGGTATGCACTGCCTTTAATCAAGTTTGCGATTTGACTGTAGCCTATAGATGTCGTTGGCGACGTGGTCTGTGGCGGTATCAAATTTAATAAATGTTTGCGCTGCTTTGGTGCGGCTCCATTATGCTGAAATTTCAATTTGAAGGGAATAATACGCACGCAATTAATCGACTTCACGCAACCCACAATGCGCCCCAGTCGACAGTCATGGCGGCCGGAGCGCTAGTGGAGTGCATAACGCGTAATAACCCGCGGGATCATTTCCCTCCGCGGAATTCAATCCAACACCAACAAGGCTGGGGGAGTGGATGGCAAATTGAATACAAATATACAGCGATCGCACCGAAATATAACCGCGCATGGAAACAGAAGCAAAAACAGAAGCGAAATCATCAGCAAAACTCACCCCCACACGCAGCTTGGTTACACACCCGCAAGGTAGGTTCACATTTATTTATACGACTATAAATGCGCCAAGCCTACAATTTAATGTTTGGTTGGTAGCCTATACCAAGAAATGCGAGAGCACAAAGTTTTCTTTTCCTATATAGCCTCCCGAAACTCGCTCAACTTTCACTACACACTTGTATTTTTCTAGGCTGATTATTTCATGCTTGTTTTTCTTCGGCAGCTCTCCCCTACGGCTGGAGATTACCTCCTCGGCACTGCATGTAGGTGGAATGTGTTAAGTTGGTAGACTTGGTCCAGGACCGGCAAAGGAGTGGGTATCTCGTGCGACACGAGAAACGGATTTCACCGACTTCCGATTCCTAGCAGGTTCGAACCCTTGAACCCTTCCTCGGCGCCGCAGCGACCTTTTACCCTGTTCCTATACCGGCCTGTTCAAAGTGCTCTTTCGCTTTCTTCGAGATCTCCTCCAAGAGGATCCCAAAGTTCTTCGTTGGCCTGGAATAAATTCCGGTTTCAATGTTTCAAAGCGAAACAAAAGAAAACAAAATAGCACCTAAAAATTCTCCTAACCTTACCTATCACTACAAGATATTGTAGCATTAGTGCAGGAGAAATAAGTTTTCTAGTTCGTTGATGGTACTTTTTACTTACTAAAAGTCCAGAAATGCGTTTCCTTCTTACACAACTTTCAAATAAAAAACACATGCGCCCGGCGCCTCCACACACATTTTTATTGTACAGACATTTTTTGGTAATTAATTTATTGATTACGTAATGAACTTGTTAACATTTTAAACATACAATAGCATCGCTGGGAAGGGCATTAAATATGCCAACTTACCACTATGAAAATTTTATTTCACAATTATGTAAGTTTATGAGTTATTGCTCATTGATAACTGACAATTATGTTTTCAAAATATATTTTTCTTCTTCTTGCCAATGAGCGGTATGTATTTGATTGTTGTTGCATCTTACATGCACTGTGAAATATAACAAATTAACGGAAATTTCACGCTCTTCCCAGTGATGCTAATTTCATAATTAATATTGTTCTCATTTTTGAGTAATTGGCAGTTTAGTAAAAATAATCGTGTTTGTGATTGCAAATCCTACAAGAAGCAATATCTTGAAAACTAAGGTCAAACTGCCCATTGTTGTCTAACATTTTAGACTATACATTTGATGTAGAATAATCTCTATTTCGGTGTGTTTGTACAGTTTTAGTCCGATATAGTGAAACTTGATTCTATGATAGATTATAGCCAGGATAAAATTATGGCATATGTCTCGATTTGAAAATCCACGCCATTGGGCATTCGTGTTGACCAAAAACCCGTCCGTAAAATGATTCGTGGAGGCGCCGGTAAAAAAATGTGTTTCTCAATTTGAAACTTTGTGGAAGAAAAAAAAGCATTTTGCATGTTCAGATTTCTCTAGACTACTTTTTGCTTTTGTTTGCTGCAATAAATACTTGGGAGAAAGCATTGCTAATTTGATATTGTCAATCTAATGTCCTCGTTGTGAAGATTTATTGACAATTAAACCAGTGTGGAGTTTCCTGAATCTTTTGGTTGGCTCACTGGAGAAAAACAGGATTATTAATTGCGCGCGAATGAGACTGACGTGGTTGATGTTTTAAATAGTTACCGGCAGTTTGGCGAAACTCAATTTCGAGTTTCTGCCACTCGGAGTAACCTAATTTAAAATATCCAATTACTCGCGGCGTTTCGGCCCCCACCCCTCAATGCGCTGGCAAGCTTCGTGCAACGCCGAACAACAATTGCAAAGAAACAACAATAAAAACAATTATTTATGTGCGAGGGGGCAATTTGGGCGAAAATGAAAACGCTTTCTTCGGTTGCATCTTTTGAAATCTTAAATGGATATATGTAGTATAATTATACGTCATGTGCAACACAACATAGACATTATATAGATGGCAAATTGTAAATCTTAAGACAACAAGTAGGAATAGAAATATAGGGTAAAAAGCTTTACGGTTTATGGTTTACGAGGAGTGGAGCGGATACAATGGATCTCTCTTACAATCAGGAGTGGGAGTGGAGCAAAACACTTGCTTGTTAATGCGCGTAGAGAATAGTGTGTTGCGGAAAAGCAAACACTCTGCCAGTATTGCACCCGGCCAGCCGACGCATGGCGGCGGCGATGTTTTGTTGAGGCAGCGATGGTGAAGGCGCCGGGAGCGCAATTATGACTTGGAAAATAACGTGCGCGACTGCGATGTGCTGTGCTTTCACGCAATTTGTACGAATGTTTAATTGTAATTCTTCGACAGCGCGCGCAAAACGTATTGTTCCTGTTCGCAGATGCAGAAAAACTAATTAAAATATTTTGCTACTAATGCATGCTCCAAAAGTAGCATTAAATAATTAATATTTAAAAAGCTTGGACAATGGCAATGCACAAGTCATGATGATTGCATACACACCACATGGTACTAAATTCTGATGTTTATTGCCATGGCAGGGAAACTTATCTTTTTATGTTTCCGTGTAGCTGTCATGTAATTCTCAAAGGGGGCGCGCGGGCAATTAGCGGCGTTGAAAATCGCAAATTGCACTCCGTGCGTCCTGTGCATTACTTTCGGTATTATTTCGATGATAATCTGCACACTTGCAGGGCGCACGCGCAGCCCCTGTTCGTGTCGGTTATCTGAAAGCATAGAGCGCGCCCGGCGCCTCCGCCAAACCTTTTTGTTTCCCCCCCCGCCGTAAAAGTGATGAAATATTAAGATAAAATTCAGTCAGCTCTCGCTCTCGTTACGTTATTACGATTACGCTATTTCCACCCCTGGGGCGCGCATTAATTGCTCTACGTGCTCTTTAACACCATATACAGTTGTCCCCGCAGCAGGCGGAAGTGGTGGAGCAGCTACCGGTGGTGCAGGTAGAAGCGATCTTGCCAGGAAGCGAATATTAAAAGGGGCAATGCCCATAACGAAAATGTTATCTTGGTTGTATTCGTAAATCGTCCAAATATTACACTTGTGATAACATCTCTAACATAAGCAACTGAAAAGTGTTTGAAAAATGTTTGATGCGACTACATGGAAATGGAGGTAAATTTTTCATTACCAGCAATGGTAGAAACACCATTTCCGTGGTGGCTTTCAGCGGGAAAAGAAAAGATTTATACCAAAGTACAAACCGTTCAATAATTTCTATAAAAACCGGTAATGGAGCGTAGACTTTCCAATATTTCCTCGCCGCATTGGGAAAGTGGCCCAAACCGACAGCTCCGGAGTACATAAAAAAGATTTCGCTCGATCTATATACTCACGTTATATAGAAACCGGGAATGTGAGGATAAACGCTGGCTCCGGCTGGCAGGAACCAGCCATACGGCGAATTAAAGCGCATAAATCATATTTTTCTCAGATTTATCTCCGCCGCGCGATAAAAGTACAAATTGCAAATGCGCGTGTGCGAGAGACTCGATTCGATGTGTTCCCATCGACAAATCAAAACGAGATCGACGCGGCGCCTTATAAATAGACCCTACGTACGAAAAACATTTTTATGTACTTTCCCAACATTTCAACTTCTCAACTTTCCTTCTCCGCTCGCATTTCCCATTTAACCATCACATTGACAGCAGTATAAAACCGGCGAATTGTGATATTGCACTAAAATTTTTACAACGAGATGCTTTTGAAAGTCATCCCTGGCGATTTGGTATTGCATGTGGTTGGGTGCGTGTGAATTGGGAAGCATAACATTTTTATGCGATTCAGTGCCTCGGGCTCAGAAGCGCTGAAAGCGGTCGCCAAAAATCATAAATCATAATTAAAAGCGTTACGACCATGACGCCGATGGTGAGCCGAAGATTACAGCTGCTTTAGAGTCCACCCACAGAGTTCCAAAAACTTGCTGCTTACAAGTCGGCCATCATCGCGAGCTATGGAAGAAATGCGCCGCGCGAGGAGCTTGTTACGAAACTGAATCCGCTAACGGTTATGGCCGCCCGTAAAAATCTTAATGCGACTCCATGCCCCAGTAACGGTTACACAAGAAACCACCCAAAGAAGATCCAAAAAATAGCGCGGGGAAAGAGAAAACAAATTTCAGATATGACTACCTACATCTGAGTAGACCTATGTTGGTAATGATCTCCGAATCTATTAGACCTAGTGCACTCGGGAGCTCAATACGCCTCTGGTGGGATTTTCATATTTCCGCAATAAAAATGCAAATGCCACCGGCAGCTGTTTTTTGAGGTTATGTAGCAATTCAGAGCGCGCCACCCTGCATTGGTGTGATCGTTGTGGATAGCCTATAGGATGCTAGGGTTGGAAGAAAAACTCGAATACTACACAGCAGAAAGCGTGGGAACGGTAAACGGTTTATAGGGTTACGGAAGGATTTATTATTCGCGGGTGGAGGCGCCTCCACCATGGAGTGTATCACGCCGCGACGCCGTCGATACCCTCTCCTTTGAAGGCTGCAAGTCTTGTTGTACATTTCCCTCCAACCACCACTGGCTTGAATTATAAATTACGTCCATGTCGAGTAACAACCGACGCGCGCGGTGCGTTGAATAGAAAATGGTGCGCAACGTCCATTTCCCCATTGCAATGAATTTATGCAATCGACAACATTCTGAATCCAGCATGCAATCGTGCATTCGCAATTCGATGGATTACTATAACATTGGTGCATGCCGCACGGAATTAGGATTCGACATGGAATTTCAACACGAGCGTATAGTCGTCATCGTCCTGCTGGCCCGCACAATCGTGTAATAAACACGACGGCGACGGCGCGGCATGGCATCAAAGTGCCTGTTCAAACAACGCCTGCTGCCGCCGCACCGAGGTCAATCATCTATTATTAATATTCCGGTGAGTAATGAGCGCAGCGGCTGTGAACATCATTGAGATGTCTCGGCAGGCTACGGAATTTGCATTACAAGATGATCAAGATGGTCAAGGCGGTCAAGATTCAAGGATGTTATGCAGTTATGCAAATTTGATTAACTGAATTGGACTTCATCACCGGACATCTACTGTGCAAGCGAAATTAATAGAAACATTGAAAATGGTAAGTGGATTTAGAACCCCGTTATTACAGTACATGAAAAATAGGGTTTTAGGTGGAATTAATTCACACAAAGTCGGGGTTTGAATTTTTGAGATACAAAAATCATCTGAGCATGCAAAATGCGTTTTCTTCTTGCACAAAGTTTAAAATGGACATACACATTCTACCAGCACCTCCACCAAGATTTTCATTTTATGGACGTGTTTTTGGTGATACATTTGCTGATTATGTTTACATTTCTGCATTTTCACGTTGCTTAAATTGTTCAATTGTCTACTAGCGGACGACACAATAGGTTTTTAATTGTACTGCTGTCCTGTCTCAATCTATATTTATAATAAATTGGCATTGGAACTCATACAAGCACACTAAACCGATTTCTTCACCAGTTCCCGACAGATTACGTAATGCATTTGTTAACATTTTGAACATTCAATAGCATCACTGGAAAGGACATGAAATTTGCCATCTTACCGCGATGAAAATTTGATGAAAATTATGTAGGTTTATGAGCTATAGCTCAATAAAAATTGCCAATTATTTTTTCTAAATAAATTTTTGTTTTTCTTGCAAATGTGCGAGGATTGAATTTGAATGTTGTTGCATCCTACATGCACTGTGAAATATATGAAATTAAAGGACATGCTCTTCCCTATGATGCTAATTTCATAATAGTGGTTGTTTTCATTTTTGAGTTATAGGGTGTTTAGTAAAAAAATAACGTTGATAAAAAAAAACTAAAAGAAGCTCTAAATTAGATGTTCAATAATCTCTTTTTCTGTGTGTAGCCTTAAATGAACCACCTTGTAAATAAAAGGCAACGTATGTTAGTATCTTTGTATGTTTGTATGTATGATTGTACTCCTCGGCAAATCCACAGGTTTAGTCCGATAAAGATGAAATTTGGTTTATTGGTAGATAAAAGTAAGAAAAAGACATTGGTTATGCCTTGATTTGCTACTCCGCCCCTTTAGAAATTCGTGTTGGTGGAGGCGCCGGGAGTTGACAGAGTTTATTTATTTGACAATCCGTACTAGATGAAATATTCTTTAAAAAAATAAATTCATAAATATTTTTTATTCTAACCCATCTCTTCTTATTTATAAACTGCACCTTGATCTAATAATAAAAAATGGTAAAGCCTTGTAGTTCTGAAGAGCAAATAAAAATAGCAGGAAGTACATCAACATCAATGACCCCTAGGCACTCACTACAATACTTAATTTTAATAGAACCATATTCGTATATTTCTAAATGTATCTGAAAATATTCTCTTATCTGGCATGTAAATAGGTATATTTGAAGTGGTGGATCTATATCTGATAAAATATGTTTAAAGAAATGTTACGGCGACCAGTGGTAGTAGTTTTGTGGTGAGTGGAATGCACACATGACGTCATCACTGGTTTCATTCCAGCCACTTGACAGGACAATTAAGTTTGATTGCGTTGTTGGTTGCGCAAACCGATAAAGCCATCCGGCGCTGGCTACGGAGGTGACGGCGATGGCGGCGGTCGGCGTCGGTTGCGGCGCCGCAAACACCAGCCAAAGCGAAAACTTGCCCCGCTGAACAATTATGAAGTGAGCGCGAATAACCTCGGTCACGGATCGCATGCACCGTCTCCCCCCCACTCCCGCCAACACCTCGCCAGCATTGGCATCTTGCGCAACCACAGTCGCCATCTTTAATATCCCAATAAAGGATAACATTAAGCTCACCGCGTAGCACAAAGATCATCTTAAATCTACGATGACACAATAATGACAAAGAGCACGTGGCAATCTCATATTCTCCATATTTCCAAGTTTCCTACCCCAACAATGTTATAGCAGCGCTCAAGTAAGGTTATGTCGATGCCACGACGCCACCATGTTGTAGGTTATGAGCATGAGATTTATTTCGGCATAGAAACGATCTTTTAAGCGTGTGCCTCCGCACCCGTTGCAGGTCGGCGAAATGATACACATAAAAAGGTAAATGGACCATGGGGGCGGACGAGATTCAGATTCGGGCGAGAATTTGGCGCAGCTAATGTGCGAACGTATGGCCGAAGGGACGCCCGGGCGGATATTACGTAGATATATTCGCAAGCGCCCCCGCACGCTTAATAGTGATGACTGCACGCGAACGTGCTGGTCTTAAACCATGCTCGGAACCTTTCGCCGAACGATTCCTTCGCCTTTCGCATAAACGTGTTCCAGATTCGAACCGTCGACCAATACTCAACACTCAAAGTCAAGAGGCAAAACAACGTTGGAAAATGCGCATTTGATTTTTCCATGAAGGAATGGAAAGAAAAAAAATAAACGCTTGATGGTTTTAGATAGGCCACCCGTTTGACATTACCAACTGTGGGTAATGGTGGTAGGTGGTATCGCCATAACGTTTTATCGCAATGCCAAATTAGAAGCATTGCTTGCTCACCGCGTTTATTTCCATACATATTCAATATTATCGACCTTAAAAAGTTATCGGCCGTAAAAGGCGATTCGCTCCCGCTTGCGCACATTTTGGCACCTTTTTATTGTGCGCCTGCGAAGATTTGAGACGCACTCAAATTTATTAAAAGCCCACGTGCGTAAAATGCACAAATGGCCAAGAAAACAATAGCCGTCTACAATAATATAATAAAATTTGGGCTGTTACGATGGTTAATAACGATATAACATCGATACTCACCATGCTCACGTCCGCCATAATGCGACAGCACCACAGTCGTTAATCCGTAATCTGAAAATAAAAAAGACGAAATCATCATTAATTAAATAGCATATAATTCCTTTTCTGGAGGAGGTAATGAAACGATGTAAACATAAAAGAGCGATCGGATTTGCTGGGGTTTAAAGTTTCATCATTGATGCTTCAGATTTCAGGCGGGGAACAGTGGGCAGTTGGCGCAAACTTCGAGGGTGCATGGCTGCCCCCAGAAAGGTTTAAAACTGGAGCGCCCGGAGTCGATGTTAACTACCACCTGCCGCCATAATTAAATTTGATTGTTGCCAGTTGTCGGTTTGGTGCAAACTCATTGAACGGCATTACCGCCACTCCCGGCGATATTAAATTTCATCGCAAACTTTGTAACAACCTAGTTAAGGTGACATACAGTGTGTCCTATTAATCGTTTGCGCTTTGAAAGTTTGTATGCATCTTCGAGAGGCGGTGCGCAGCGTTTGAAACATTTGCATACTTGCAAACGGAAGTACCTTTAAAAACAACCTAAATAGGTTTGACATAATTCGAATTGAAGGAAGCATAAACGTAGTAATAGATTAAAAGACAATCAGCTCCTGCTCCTTAATAGTCCAGGAGAAATAGGTGGAACTAAATTCCATAAAGGCGTGTTTTGAGTTTTTTTGTTTGTTGAAGGTATCATTTTGACATACTAAAAGTTTTGCACATTGCACAAAGTTTCAAATGGAGAAACACATTCGGCTCCCGGCGCCTCCACAAACATTCTCATTTAACGCACATGTTTTTGGTATTACATTTGTTGATTACGAAAAGAATTTGCAAACATTTTGTACATGCAATAGCATCGCTGGAAAGGGCAAGAAATTTTCCAACTTACCATGGTGAAAATTTTATTTTACAACTATGTAAGTCTATGAGTTATTGCCGATTAAAAATTGGCAATTATTTTTTCAAAATAAATTTTTGTTTCTCATTTTTGAGTTTAGTAAATAAAACCTAAAAGAAGCGATTTCTTGAAAATGAACGTATTGCACACCACACCAGATAAAAACTTAAATATGCCTTTTTCATCACGAAATCTCCAAATGTAACTTTTAGAAATTGAAACTCACGGTGTCCGGTCGTTGTCCAAACAAAATAAATGATTCAATTCAATTGCCAGCGGTGACGGTGTTTCTCGCAGCGACTGAGTGGTTGAAAGGCAGCGCGGTTGGGATGTCTACGATCTGCGATTTTGGCGGCGTAGTAAAATTTAATTGACGTTTAAGTGCCGATGCCCCCGAGGCGGTATCGATCCGTTCGCGCCCTCTCATCATGGAATGATATGTTGATTGGCTGGCGACATGCGGACATTGTGTCAATATGTGCGCCCTCGGTAATGCACTATTATGCTCTCCAGCATGCACAACTTGCAGGACGACATTACCGAACATATATTGCAACTTGCATAATTCACAAAATCAAAGAGCCCTCCGGATATCACCAATTATACGAGTGACTTGATTTGTTATACAAAAGCTTGTGGGCATACGGCATTATCAGAGAATAAATTTAAAACGACTATTAATCAGAAGATCAAAAGATGATTTCTTAATATACAGGTAGGAATGTACTGCTAACATTTTGTTGACAACAAAAGTCTTCAATTGTGGTTGGTGGAGGCGCCGGACGAATTTTGCAGTTTTGGAACAAAGCACAAAAAATTCCACGGCACTTAATTTTATATATTTTCTTTATAGTTTTACTCACTGTGCCTAAATTTCTAATATTGAGTTAACAGCTTGGTTAATTTAACAATTTCCATGTTTGTGACAATGAAGAATTATGGGTGTTTCTTTGAAACGAAATAAATCCCGTTGAGAACAATCAAATTTCGCAGCGTCGCGATTGCAACGCCGTAAAACCCTCTCGGTCTTCTCCCTGAGTGTGCAGGACATGTACGATCGGAAGGACGACGACGGGATTTTATTCAAAGCGAGGCCGCGACCAGAGCGCTAACACAGTCGTCCGCCCCGCGGAAAAGTAAGATAAGTGGCAATCCTAAGGTGTTTCCTTCGGGAGCGCGAGCGCGCCCGGACGCGTCGCGCTCGTCTCGCGGGAGCGCCGCCATTCCGAAAGGATTTCCTTTTATTCGCGTCAGTCTGTTATTCCGCCCGCCGCCTGGGCGACAGGGCTAGCGCGAAGAAATCTAAACCAGGTCGGAATGGATCTAAATGGAATTGAGCCGGTGCCAGGAGCACTAGGATGCCGACGGCGAGTGTAAAAAGGGGTGGCAGTTGGGGGTGGGTGTAATGGAGGTGGTTGACACAAATCGAAAATGACGTTCTTTATTAGACGCGCGGCGCAGCATTAATTTTCGGCGATCACAATTAAGCGATATTGACAGTTTTCACCGCCGCTGCGGAAAAATAAGTGCCGAAACGTGTCCATGTCACGAAACACAATTTGCCTATCTTAACTGTAAAAAATAGAAAGGAAAAACCGGAAATTGTGCCTTTGCAGTTTTAAATTTCTTCTTAATTTATACATACGAGTATGTATAGTGATGTTTAAAAGTTGAGCTTTTTATGAGCCGCTTATATGCGAGACATTTTACGGCTTCGGCATATAAATAAACACATGCCATGCGAGCAACTTTTGTTCAATTAAAAAGCTAATTAAAACATTTATACGCTCCAAGAAATTAGCATATTAATTTAAAAAAATCGCCTTCCCTACTCTGCGCGCGCATTATTAATTCGATCGAAAGCATGGGCAGTAAAAAATATTCTGCACGAAATGTATTGCAACTTTAACTTTCAACAGGGTGCGTCGGACCAGATTAGTTGCAGCTTTTTCACTCACTAACTCCTCAAAAAAAAAACAATAAAAACACCATGGGAGTTTTCGTCGAGCACGTTGTTTATCCCTGTTTTGCGAGTCCTCGCACGACGAATTTATTGGCCCATCAAGCCAACTTACGCAGTAAATTTTAATTGGTCGACAGCAAACATGTGCACTACCTAGTAGCAAAAACAGATTTATGCCCGGTATAAATTATGAAAATCATCGGGCATTAAGTTTTTCTCTAGCGATAAAAATTACTTAAAGTATAAGTTTGGCCGAGTGCGTTTTGTGCGCAAACAAATGTTAACGACTTCAATTTGGCTAATTAGATTTTTTGGTTCGTTTTTAATTGTATTTTGCGTTCTGGCGCGCACCATTAACATGGAATGAAAGAATTAAGTGCGAGTCTTCGCCTTTCATCGCTAAGTAGTTTCCGCGCGCTTCCTGCGAAAAGCTGTATTCATCTTTCGCGCGGAACTCTTTCGCAACGTGCTGCATTGTTTCGGCGGCTGTTTTAGAAATTTGCATTAATTTCCAAACAACTTTTTGCAGCCACAGCTTCGCGCATTCGCACCCTTCGGGTGCTTCGGGTCTAAAGAAGCAGGCGAAAGAAGAAAAATGCGCCGAGAAGAAGAAAAACGTAGTAGCACAGAAAAAAAGATTAATGAACTTTTATTTCGTGCGCCAGACAGCGTCAACATCGCTTTGTGCCCGACGCGCTGTTTTTCGCCACGATCTTTGGGTTAATTAAAAAAGATGCGTGGTAAGAAACAATGGCGAGCGCCAAACCAAAACCCCCCCGCCAATCTGCCATTGCAGCGCTTCGCAGAGGCATTTTTTTTGTTCGATGAAAAATACACCCGCCTTTCGTCTTCACTTCATCCATTAAATCCACGATCCTACTATTTCCAAGCTTAGCGAAGTGGCAATGGTGGAGGCGCCGGGCTGACTCGAAAGTGTTTCTCACGCGGGAGCCAATCAACACTGTCACCTTATACTGCATCACATTAGAACACCTTGACACGCAGAGTAACATGGCACAAATCGATACAATTTACATTCAATCCTGCAATATTCATTGGCTCGAAGTTCGCGGACTCCCGAGCATCGTTGGAAATTCATCGAACATAAAAATGTCAGTCGCAATGACCCTTCATTATTAATGTCTTTATAATTCCGCCCGGGGAGAATTTCTCCAATGTGCATATTTCACTTTTCCTCAGCACACTTCAACTGCGAGCGCGAAGCAAAGTATATAATAGTCGTCTGAACATCGTGCACTTGCCAACAGGATTTGAACGCAATGCGGACTATTAAAACAAGAAGGAATATGCAGGTCATATAAAAAGTCGAAAAAGAGTCGAAAAATGTCAGCGTCGCGTGAGTTATGAATATGGAATAGGAATAGGAATACTAAACACCGCATTGCAACTCGTAAATATTGCAGTGTCACAAAATCAAAGCGGCACGAATATGTGATACGTTGAGTTGAAATTCAATTTAAAATTAGCTCGCATTTTGACGTAAACTTTTAGGTAAAAATAAAAACCCTAGCTTTTGTAGCGCCATCTGGTTGTTGCGTTGTGCAACATGTGAATTGCGGTGTTGCCAAGGGAAATATTATGAAGACAAATGTTTTGCTTCAGCGACGAGGTGAGCGTCGTTTTGTCATAATGAAGGCGTTGGTGTGCTTGTTGTTTGGGTTGCATAACAGGCTGTAAATTTCTATACGCGCTCTGCACTTTGCTACTCAGTGCCAGCTTCTGCGGCGGCAGACGACGAATATATTACAAAAGTTTGCATAAGTTTCTATAGTTAATTCGCATACAGCGCGAACAAGTGTAGTTATTCGGCGCTTGTATCATTTACAATTTACACTCAGCGTTGAGAAAACTCTGCATCTTCACATAACCTAATTTACGCCCTACAAATATGTAAACACATTTTCTCGTGCGCATAGAAAGATTTTTTCGTGTTAAGAATAGTCTGATATCACTTCAAATCAGTGCTGACGTAAAGCTTTTTTCCGCACATTCGTTGGAAGTTCTTCCATTCGTGAAAACCCGCAAACCCCAGCAAAACCAAAAATACGCCATCGTCCCCAAAACGCGTGTTTGTTTTTATTGCAGTCACAGTCATACTACGGGTTTGGTGGAGGCGCGCGTTTTAATATCAATTTTTCTAAAATTCCCGGCCACAGAGTGCCATTTATCACGGTCTCGAATTTGATTTATTTGCGTCCGTGTCACTCGCCCCCGCGTCCCTCGTCACGGATGCCGGGCCTTATATCGCATGCACGCGACGGCGACAAAAACAACAACAACAGGCCAACAACAGCAACAACAGGAGGAGAACAAACGCACTGGCGGGTAGATAGTTTTTTTTCCCTCCTCGAACCATTTTTTGTCGCCATTGTCACGCGACCAACATGCTTCCAATGAAATAATATTTGTATTTATTCAGATTTATTCCAAACACGTCGATGCGGGACAAACAGGACGAACAGGACTATAAATTCTAGATTGCCTCAGCGCTCCAGTGATTATTAATGCTTTTTTATTGTAATGTTTTTTTATGTGGTGATGTGGTGCATTTCCGGAAAGAGTGGGTACATTTTTAGTGCTTTTAATTGTTTGATATTGTAATAGCGATGATGATTTTCATTGCCGGATAAACTATTAGCGATTATCGCAATGGATGTTTGAATGGCCGTCACGGACGATTTGCTCCGCCAAATTCGCGCCGCCGGCAATTCGAAAGCGAGTGGTCGCTTAAACGCATTTAATCGCATACAGGCCCATACAGAATCGTGGAAATGTGTCCATTAGAAGTCACCGGCGTATATAAATAGCGAACGTTTGCTTGGTTGCTGTACCAAAAAGATTCTACAGCCAAACCTTCGTATAGCTTGTTACCATCTTCGCAGTAAAAAAGTAAAGACCGCCAGAAGTAAAGGAAAAGTTAAAGAAAGGAAGAGAAAAGAAAACGGGCAAAACAATTATATAAATGATAATGGCACAAAGGCACCCAAGACGACTTGGAGGAAACAAGGATAGAAGCAAGACGGGAAAGCTGACCTTCCTCTCAAACTGGACCTGAACCATCGTCATACAAGTATCTATAAGAGATGTGGGTGGATGAAAGGATACTCGGTTGGTAGGGTGTGGAACTGTGGAGTGTGCAGGCTGAAATGAGAACCGCCCGGACATCTTCTTATTGAATCGTTGTGCGAGCGCTTTTTTCCGCATCGCTATTTACATAGCCCGCTAGCACCCATTGTTTCAGGCTCCTCTGAATGCTATAGAACGCTAGAAGTCGGTATAATGCGATTGGCTACGGAATACGAAGCATATCCGAACGATTTCAGAGATCGTCCGACGACCGATTCCATTCCATGCCGTTGCATTCGGCATGTGTTGATGGTGGAAGGAGGGGAAAGAAATGGTGAAGGCGCCTAGGCGTCGATTCCGAACATGTACTCTCCAGCGGTGTCGTGCCAAGTACGACGCGTATCATATCCGGAGCGTTTGGATTACGACCATTACCGATCGCCGGAGTCTTGGACCTGCTTGGAAGGTTCGCGGAGGTGATAGTCGGGATGGTAATTCGCGTTTGCGAGGCGTCACGTCGCGCATATAAATTCCACCCGCCCGCGGTAAGGTGTACTAAACGTCGACCACTCCAATGGTAGACTCAAATACCAATTCAACAACTCTCCGACTTGGTTCCACCCGCCGTCGCGGTGAGGCGTAAATCTTGCATGTTTTGTCGGAAGCTCATAAATTCGAAATCGCTATATTAACATTCCTGGATGCTGGCACCCTAAAGATTCCACTACCCCATTCCACTCATCTGCACTCAAGCAGCATCTCTACAATCTTGTAGGGGCTTGCTGAGCGTGGCAGTTTAGAGGCGACCCTCATGTATCATTATAATCATTTCATTAAAGCTAATTTCATTTTCGGCCGGTGAGCACACCTCGGCGCGGCGTAGGATTTATACATCCGAAAACCGCCCTCCCATAAGCACCCTCTAAAAGCATTCCCCATCAAGGTGGGAAGACAATGTGGAAGGGTGCTTATTACCTGGCTGCTGCGAAGACGCCCGCTAGTTTTGGCAGGCAGTCAGGTCCCCGTTGGAAAGTGCAAATGTTTCCGGTAGTTTTCATTCATGTCTAGCTGCTTCCAACATGAACACGTTTCGGAAAGTTTTAGTGCGCAGAGTGATATGAATCTTGATAGTTTACTTAATATTAAATTCCACAGTTGCTTCATTCATATTCATAGTTGGATCTTTAATCATGTAACGTAAGTCTATCAACTTTGACGCGTGCAGAAATTCTAATAAAAGCTGATTTATTCGAGCTGCTGGATAGTGTGGATCTTTTTGCAAGACCATGTGTTTGGCTTACTGCGTGTAAACTGGGTAATAATTCATAGACTATCTGTTCTACGGACTTGGCGAGAAGCTGGTGTAAATATGCAGATGAATTCGCTTTTATGCACTGCACACTCGAGAAGTGCAGTAACACGTCGTGCAATGAACGCGAGGCGCGAAGCGCTCCCGCCATCTATCATGAGTGCCCCATATGTCTCGACGACAAACAATGCAAATGCATATTCAGATTTGGAGAGTGTAAGTCCCTGGCACAATGCATCGAACCTTGAAGTGCTAGAAGTACAAATCGGAGGACATCAGATGTGAGGTTAAGTGCAACTGGATATTATTCACGTCTACAAACTGAGGCATCGATTTCTACACCTTCATTGGAGTACCTGATAGTTTGATAAGACAAGTTTTGATGAGCAAAGTCAAAATCATAGGTACAACAATTCGCAAGTGATGTAAATTGAAAGGGTCACGCGCAAGAGCGGGTAAGTGGTAAAGTTGGTAATGATTTAATTTTTCTTTGGTAGCTTTGGGGAGCTGAAATATGTAGCCGAAAATTCATTCCAGCGCAAGGAGTACAAAGTTTTGCAGGACGGATCAAGACTAGTAGATGCCAGGCAAGTACTAATAGTGGTGGCCTGGTGGCGTTAGAGGATCCAAGTATCCAAGTCCAACATGAGCATGTGCATGGCATGGCCATCGCCCATCAGTTCACCTCATTCCAAACCAGCTGGTGGAAGGAGGTGACGCGAGTTGGAGATCTACAATAATGCTTGAACTTTGACCGAAGTGCTGGGCGGCCATTACGCGGCTCGTAGTTGGTCTCCGCTGATGTTTACTGTCTCCGTGATAAGCACCAGTTCGGAAATACTTCGGGCTGGCATGCAACGAACCTAACCTCTCCGGGAACTTGCAAATGCATAGTGTAGAGTTCGGCAGAATTTGCTGCCCATAAGTAGACAGACGTCATGTGCTCGTACTGGTCCTCGTCGGTGTGGTCTTATGACTTTGGCGCAGACAGGGCAATGCCTTCCGGAGGTGGATGCCACCAAAAAAGAGATGCAAGACGACTTGCACGATATGGATATGGTGGCTGTCGTAAAAACACAACTCATCTCTGTGTACATTTCCGAAAAACAGAGGAACAAAACACGAGAGTCGTAGAAAAGCTCAGAAGATGAGATGAATAGCACGAAATGGAGGCTGGCATGGAGGTTAGGAGTGGTGCTGATGTTTGGACGAGGTTGGAGTGCGCCGAAATACGGGAATGGAACGGAATCGAGTGGAACGGAGCGCTTCCTTCCTTCCCAACATTCGGAGCGTCGCGTTCTGACGCGTGCGTAAATAATAGAAGCTTCTTTTAAACTCCCCAACTGGGAGGCGGCGGGCGAAGCACCGCCGAAGCACGCTGAAGAACAAACGCTCATGTGAAAAGTTCGAGTCGAATATTTACGTTTGGTTCAAACGGCACTGCGAGCATAAAACTAACATAAAATAAAACACAAGTACTTTGTGTTACACAGGGTCCTGTCAAAACATGCGAGCACGAAACGTGGAAACGTACCTACATATTAATTAAAATTGATTAACACACCAAGTCTGCCAAGTAGGTGTGACTAAAACGAGCATCCCTGCTAAGCTTGTCAAAATAAATGATCGATTGGCCACATCGAAGCATCCCGCATCGAGCATCGCGTTTCAAGCTTCCAGCTTCGAAAAAATGCAATTCCCTACAAATCCAGCGAGGTTAAAGGGGTGAACAGCGCTCGCGGCTGGCAAGAATTTTCAATTTTCTATCCATCGGAATTTCATAAAATTCTGCAACTCTTTTTTGTGTTCGCGCATCCTTCGAATACTTACTAAACTTTGCCGAGTTTTCGAGCTTCATTATAAACATTTTCAAGCTGTTTTCTCAAAAGATAACCCATCAATAATCATTCCTAAGTTTTCAGCGTTAAATACTCGCTTTGTTAAAATATGCCTTCTCCATGGAAACATAGTTGTATCTGTGTTCTTAAAATATGAAGAAAACTACTTTAAACATTATTTTAACGCGGTTGTTAACTTTTATTGCATCAGTACGTGTCCCACCGGCACAGAAGAGGTTATGTAATATTTTATTTGGGAGTCTTTTTGAGCAGAGAATTATCGCGAATTATGTCGTTTGCTCTCCCTGCAAACGCGCAACAATGGATTGTCCCCTCATAAATGTCAAAACTGTTGCCGAAATACACTCGCCGAGCTGTGCAATGTCAATTGTTATTTTATTTTCCGCTGCACACGAATGGCGTGACAATTACTCCACCAAACTCAGCATTTTCAAGTGCAAATAGTGTTTGTCACATTCATTAAGTCATGTTCTTTTTCATTTGCGTTTACAAAGCTAAATATAAAATGTACAAAAGCATGCAAAAATAAACTGGAAACTGATTTAATCGTAAATTATGAAAATCGATCGAACGTGCAAGATAAAGGTGCGCCGAAATCGTTTGCCTAGACTTTACTTTAATGTATTAGTAAATCGTCCAGCCCCCTCGACACTTTTTAAGCCAACGGTTTTTATAGCGTTTTTTTGCACATTTGCGAGATAAGACTGCTGCCTTAAAGTGGTTAACGACGTGGGCAGACTAGACACTGAAGACACGACACAATCGAAACGTTGTGCTTTTTTGCTGAAGCGCGCTGAGCAATTCGACGACGTTGTAACGAGATTGAGTTGAAGACGGCGATTTGCAACTGAAAAAATGGCGGAGGCGCCGCACAATGTGAAGTGCCGCATAATCTTCTGCAAAGTGTGAAAATTGCACGTGCAAAACCAACACCCGTCTCTAATGCGTCCCGAAATTTAGAGACACAATTTGGCGCCCCGGCGCTGAGTATTAGTGCAGAGAGCAGGACAAAAAAGGGATTTCGTTATTTTCCCTCCATTATGAAGGTGAGGCAAGAAAAAAAAACTTAGTAAGTACTTTAGTGTGTTACAGAGTGTAAAATTGAGATGGAGTGTACGTGGAGGTTGTATATACCCCTACACAATCATTCCATGCACTTAATTAGAGCGCTTTACCGATGTGGCTGGCGGTGTGGGCGAAAGGTGCAGTGCCATCGCATGCAAACTTTCCACACCCACGGCCCAACCGCGGATACACCATATATTGGTAATTAAGCGCCATTTACCACTTTGCGCGTAGGCTCGCTGCGATCGCATGCAAGGGTGCGCAACACGCTTCTAATTATCGCGCACCTCGTTGAAAATTCACCCGCCGATATCCACGGCTTTGTGCGGTGCGGCAAGTTTATAAACTGGCGGGCGCTTAAAGTATTTAAATATCCCCTCGCACGTCAAACTTAAACAAACTCGGCGCGGAAGAATATCGCGAAAACTAGTGGTGGAGGCGCCGCTGGAACGCCAGATGCAATGATGAGGAACAAACATTAAAGACTTCGAACAATTACGCGACGGGAAGCCGAAGAAGACGCCGAAGGAGGAGGACGAAGAGCTGCGTGGGTTGGAAGTTCGGAAAGTTGCTAACATATAAGGCGTGACGGTTATGTCCTACCTAAGCAGCCCGGCATGACGCCGAACGCCCGAGCCGCCCTTCCGAGTGGAACTTTTCGCCTACTTTGTGCGATTTCGATGTCGTTAATATTAAGGGTGTCGTAATTCGCTTTGTGCCTGCGACGGAATGACGCTAATTCGATTTAATTGAGCGTGCCTGCAGTTCTGCATAAGTTGTGCAAGTCGTGCAATAAAATGCATTTTTAGTTGCCTACCGTTTTGGCATGCTGGCGAAACTTATCGATCACTAACCACCACAATGTACGTTATCTGCTAGCATCGGTGTAGCAGTTGTTAAGACATGACTAGAGACTAGCGGCGGATTGCCGATTAAGATTTTTTCCTACTCTAGTAAGCACCTGTCATGCCAGTATAGTTTGCATTCCATTAATTAAAATGTACACCTCGCTGATGGTATAGGAAAACTTGGACGCACCTCTTGATAAAATGAGTTAATAAGGTATTTTTTGCACCACTGGCATAAGTTGGCGAGCATGCACTGCGGAGCACTTAAAGGAAACTTGGCGCAAGTTTTCCACTTCATTTCGTGCGCTTCGAGTGCAACTAATCAAGCGACGGAAACGTCCGGTCTATAAGAAACCCACTTTCCATGGTGGCTTAGTTCGCGAACTTTAAAGCAAACACAATAAAGCAACAGCAAGCAATAGCGAGCTTTCAATGGCAACGTTTAGTAAGAATAATTAACATCCTTAGTCCTGGTGTGCACTTTCACTCAATGGTTGTCACAGCTAGCATCTAAATCCTATGTAACATCAAAGGAGATGTTTTTGTAGCGAAATCAAAAGGTTTAAAGTGCGCGGGAATGCCAACATAACCTAGATTGACGTACGCGTGAGGATGTTGCAGAGGGCTTGCTCGTACATGGCGGATGCGACGCATCTATGTGTAAAACGGCATTAGCGTACTTATGAAGTTAATCCGACGTCAGTGTTGGTTCGCTGCACGGCTGTGGCCGCGGATTAAAAGCGAAATGCGGCGCCGGGCGAGACAAGACGTGTTCGGCCCCTCTCTCCCGGATTAGCACGCCACGTATTTATGCTTTGCAAACAGGCAGCGTGCGCGAACTGCACGTGCGGGTCCTGCAGGTCTTCAACAAATTGCCAGCTGTGTTGCAAATTCGCGAATGTTTACTTGATACATTCGCCGGAACGATTTAAAAGCACCTGCCCAGCAAACAAAATCATCGATGAACATTTGCGAACATTCTTAGCACGTTTATACAGGGTGTGAGTCAGTCCTCCAGGTTTCTTCGACTTTGGATAGCAAATTAATAATACCAAAAAACTATTTTAATAACAGTTCTCCACAACCCTAAAAAAATTTCAGGTGCACAGGGTGTTGCATAAAAAAGATACAGCCATAGAGTACTGGATCTTCGTGTATTAAACTTTTCTTCTTGTTTTGATATCGCCTATCACCCACCAAGCTCTGTAAAGTTTTTATTAACACCCTGTATAAATTATTTAAAAATATTCTTTTTAAATTATATATCTGCGATATGAATATACATATATAAATCAGAATTATTTATTGGGTGATGTATTTTGTAATCAGATGTAGTCACTTTGGGAGAATCCATTTGAAATAGTTGTGAGCAATGCGAGTATCCGAGCATATATCTGGATAGCTTCACGTGGAACTTCAGATGGAACTTTCCGAGGCCTTGGTCATAGCAAAGCCAATGGTGAATAATGACCCGCGGAGTACTGGAACGAGCTGCTGGAGGGGCAAATTGCCGTTGGCCGCGTGCCCGCAATGCAGGTGGAAAGTATTCCCGCTCCCAAAAGCACCTAAACGCCACGCCATCTTGAGCTCTCCTCCCACCTTCACTGTCTCACACCATCTTCATGCCGCTCCATGGACATGCCGTGGGCTGGTATTCCACTTGTTTCCCCACAGGAGGAGGCTGCAGAAGAACTCCAAACTCGAACTCGACTCCCTTCAGCCTCGGCAAAGTCTTCCAACGCCTGCACGCCGTTGGACTCTACGGGGCTTTCTTTACCTTCCGAGCTGGTTTTCACATCGGGCGATAAATCTATGCGGGCGACGTGTAATGTATGCGCTGAACAATAGTGACGCGCCGCGACTTTGGTAATATATTTACGCCTGCGACCTGCGAGCTTTGTGTTTATCTGCGGCGCCTCCACCATCTCGGATGAAATTTCATTTTAACAAGTTTTGCCCAGCCGCATAGAGTGTTTTTGCTGTCAACCTTCCTCCTGCTGCTTCTTCTATGACGGTGTGCCTCGAAAGTGACCAGATGAATATTATGTTCCAAGACACCCACACCCCCACACCCCCACACGAAGCTGTTACAGACATTTTCAATTTACGGTACGTGGGATGCTCCCAGGCGGATAGCTCATGAATAGTAGTGAAGTTGTAAACTTTCGATCGAGGTTGACAAACGGAATTACAAACCAACCATGTCTAGGTTTGGGGGGGGTTGACGCTAAGCAAGTTATTAGCAAGTTTACAAAGTATTGAATATCAATAACTTCTCTTGCTCCCATAGCGCTGAATTCAGTCTGGCTGCGGCGAATCAGAAGCCATCAATACTCCATTTGTTTTGTTTTGTGTATCCAGCGGCAGCAGTTATCATGAGGCATTTGCCCAGCGGGTACAAGCGTTGTGCGACACAACTAGGAAACTGGGGCTAACCGTTCGGGTGATGTACAGCCACCGCAACGACCGCTAATATGCTCCAGATATAAATGTATCCGGTGAACCGCTCTAATGGCGTGTTACATACACTGCTGCCCTAAACCCGCCCAGCTAAGCCCTAACCCCCACACCCACGCACTGCCACATTATCCAATCCTTATCCAATGATACTTTACGCCAGACGTCGGAATAGCCGAAAAAGCTATTCCAAGGATAGATCCATCACCATTGTGGACATTGTGCGACATTAAAAATCCGCCTGGAAGCCGCTGACAATGGGAGGGCGCATTGTCCTTGACTTTGTGATCCGTAACCATGATCCCCAAACAACCTGCCCAGTGCCCAACTTTCAACGAGCATGCACATCAAATAGTTGTCGATAATATATGGAGGCGCCCCATATGAAAATACCTATCCTATTGTCGGGGTGGGTTTTACGAGCGCAGTGTGGCACACACAATGCAACATGGTTGCCATCGTCGCGAGGTCATAAACCATGCAGCCGGCAGGACAAAAAAGCCCATATTCATAAATATCGACGCTAGAATAACGCTAGCCTCGTATAAATCCAAACTTTCAATTTTGATCAAACATCCAGCCATTGTCAGAGGATATTATTATTCTCGAGACGTAAGTGACGGCAATCCATTGTTATTCGTGGTATATATGGATCCATAAAATTAATGCAAATTTTGTAAAGCAATCTTTTTTGGAAGCGTTTTTCTAATAATCCAATTTTGTGGTTGGCAAGTTTGTACAACTTTTGAGGAACATGACCATTGGCACTTGCAACATTATTCGAATTCGATGGAAGTCATTACCATCTGCAGCATTCAAGGTGCAATCGCACGTACGCTCGAACACATGGCATTGCCCTCAAAACGCCATTTTAATGCAAATCATCACAACGGATGGATACCCTGAAAGCTCCACCATGCAGTTACCACTTGCTGACAAAGTTTTGAGACTTCCAAAGTGCAATAACACGTGTTGTATGTAGTTGGGAGTAGACCCAAATTGAAGCATAAAAATTACTGGTAAGGAGACAAATAGCTCAAAAAGAGTTTCTAACCTAACCTCACTTACGAAAAGTAGAAGTTCCGGTTTGAAGATAAACATTCAACTTCGTCCAGCTGCATTAACCACTAGCAAACAGAAAGTGAAGGAGTTTTTTTTTAACTTTGTGGACTTCGGTGTTTTCTCCCTTGCCGATTTATTCAGCACATTTGTATTTATAGTTTCGACGGGCGAAAACCCAGGAGAGATGGAGCAAAGCGACGCCAAAGGGCGGAAATTTGTCTGAATGGACTGATTTAGTTAAAAGGTTCCACAAACGAGACTTGCATTAACGTCTTCATTCCCGCGCGCGCCGCGACACTGAATTTCCCTTCGCTGAACACCAAAGCGCTAAGCGCGATTTCAGAATTGTGTACGGACATTTTTTGCGCCAACTTCCAAACCATTTGCTATATCTCCAATCTCTTATCAGTTTAAGTTTGTCGACAAAATGCGATTTTAAGCTCCTCCTGCTGCAAATTCCTCGGATAGTGGTTTTTAACTTGTTACAAAACCGAAAACAAGACCAAGACAATTGTCAATATTAATTTCGATTTGTTGCGACTTGTAGACTGAGAATGCGTGCGGTGGCCAAGATAACAATAAATGTCACGCAAAAGTAATCCAATACAAATCACTATTGTCGCGTGGGTTTTTGTCGACGATTTATTGATTTGTTCCCGAGCGTCTCGGCGACATTCTAAGGCGGTTTTTAAAGAGGCGATGCCGAGGGTAAACCTCGACAAGACAAACGTCCTCTGCAAGGCGCGCGCGTGCTTCAAAAGGCTGGCCGGAATGAAAGTCGACCAATACAGCACGTAATGTTGCACTTGTCGTTTACCCGATTTTTTATTTTCGCTTATTTCGTTTCCGTCGCTTGTTTCGTTTGCCTCGTTTAGTTTTTCAACGTGCCCGGCGCCTCCACGCGAGCAGGGCGAACGCGTTTTGCGATATTCGCAGCTAATATCCGCGTCGTAAATTTTTTCTATCAAGCCCATTCAGCTACATTAAACACGGCGGAACGCCCGACTAACAGATCCACACAGAAAATGTGTAATGCGTGTATCGAAATGAATAAAAACCACTGCAGTGTTGGACCAAGTGTATTTCTTTTTCACGTTATGTATGTTCAAAATGGAACATCTTTGTTGCATTGAGAATTATAATGGTAATGGCAACAAAATGTATTCAATATTTTCTCTTTGTTTATTTTGGTAGTGTATCGAAGTATATTTGAATTTGTTTATTGGGCGGGAAACTGTAAGATGATCGTTTGCGCATCGCAATGATTACCATAATGGCGGCGTTGTTTAATTTGCATGGCAAATGTGCCAACAAGACGTAGAGGTTATTTATGCGCCCGATGGGCTGGCAGGCGAACGCGCGGTCGTGTTGTGCGAGGCCGGAGCCATAATGCCGTCGGTCGGCGGCGGCGGCGCGTCTTTGGAAGCCATCGGCGTCGAGTGGGTGCATTTCGCTCGTTTACCCGCAAACCGCAAGGCCGGCAACTGACGAAAATGTACGTTCGCACATTCCATACATCTCCTACGTCTCATAGACATCCCTCCATGTGTAAATATCTGTTTTTACACTTGAAAAAACAGCCAAAACATCAGCACCAATAAATAAATCCAAGCCTTACGCAAAAAAAAAAATCACAAGTAAAAGTGTTGTACTAAAAGTGTTCGACCAATTCCCACAAAGTTATGGATTGCATTTTTAGTTCTTTGATAATACCTTTTTGACATACTAAAAGTCTAGACAAAATCTGAGCATGCAAAATGCGTTTATTTCTTTCACAAAGAACATTTTCATTTTACGGACATGTTTTTGGACAACACAAATGTCCAAGGGCGTAGATTCTCAAGTAGATTATTCTACATTTAATTTAGAGTCTAAAATGTTAGACAACAATGAGCTGTCTGACCTTAGTTTTCATTATATCAACAACGCGATTATTTTTACTAAACTCCCAATAACTCAAAAATAAAAACAATCGCAATTATGAAATTAACATCATTCGGCAGAGTTTCCATTATTTTGAAATATTTCGCAGTGCACGTAAGATGCAAAAACAATCAAATACATAACCCTGATTGACAAGAAAAACAAAAATTTATACCAAAAAAAAAATTGGCAATTTTCAATGAGCCATAACTCATAAATTACATAATTGTGAAATAAAATTTTCATAGTGGTAAGTTGGTAAATTTCATGCCCTTTCCAGCGATGCTATTGAATGTATAAAATGTTAACGGATTCATTACGTAATCAAGAAATGTATCACACGTCCGTAAAATGAAAATATTGGTGGAGGCGCCGGGAGAAGAATATGTTTCTACATTCAAAACTTTGTGCAATATAAAAAGCGCATTTTGCATGCTTAGCTTTTGCTAGACTTTTAGTATGTCAAAAAGGAACCATCAACGAACGAAAAAAATCAAACCCCGTCTTTTTAAGAATGAATCCGACCTAAAAAACTATTTCTCCTAAACACTGTCACTGGTGTATGACAAACTGAATTCGCGACGAATAATTAACTATCGCACAACTAAAAGTTTTACAACAAATTATCCACGAAATCATAAATTATGAATTTTATGCCGGGCGGGGGGAGAGTTGGCCGAGGGAATGTGCAACGAATTTATGGCTTGATAAGAACCGCAAGCCCACTTTGGTGCGCTTTATGCCGCGCTGCTTAACAATGCTGGTTCCAACTCTCTGGTGACCAAACGAGCGAGCTTTGAGCTTGCAACTTGCGCCCAAAGCTGAATTGCTTTTATTGTGCAAGACCAGCGCTCGCACTAGTACTAATAGAATAAAACTGCGACGCAAATTAATTAATTTGCCCTCTTTTGTGTGTTGTTTGGCAGTGTTGCAGGCTGCAGCAGTTTGCGGTCGCTGTCGCGATACAGAAATTGCAATTCGTGTTCAGCGGCTATGTTTCGCTGTGAAATCTATGTCATGACATGATAATGCGGTGGGAAGCGATTTAACGCCCAAGTTCCGCCTACTTTTTCACAAGATTTATGCGAAAAGAACATTCCGCTAGGGATTCTAGGACTTTGCCATGTTTCGCTATTCTATTAGAAGTTTGTTTTTCTTTTTTTAATGGGTGAGGAGGTCTAGGCTAAGTTTACCTACTTTTAAATCCCTTTGTGTATCAGTAAATATTAAAGTTTGCAGGCCTCCTTCAGTTGGAGATACTTTTACCATTCGACTGTAGTCTTGGCCGTAAGTCTTCTGGTATCCAAGATGTACCCAAGGGATAATTAAACTTGGAATTCTACACCTGTACTCGGAGTGGAGGGGATAAAGTGCAATATTCCCAGGTGTGCGGGTTACACCTTTTGCATTTGACATTGGAGATTGGAGATGTCCTTATTGTTCATTTTCAAGCTTTTCTAGAGCTCTTGCAATGTGGGAGTCGTTGGGGATGTTTTGCAGATTCCAGTCAAGATGCTTAAGCAGAAAAGTGGAGAAATGAAAGAAATAGGCGAGAAAATGTGTGAGGGTAAACAAAACGGGGGTTTTGGTTGAACTTTCCGACTCGCCCGAGGCCGTGGGTTGTGGGGAAAGAGTAGGGGTGGAAAGTATGAAAGTGTGAAAGTGTGTAGACCCGGGTCCGGCGTGACGGCGAAATTATGGATCGCTTTATTAGAGGCAACAGCAGCAACTTTCTCCCGACTACACAAAACGCCCGCATTTCACATTAACCACAACACCCCCTATTTATTTACTATAAAAATCAATCTAACTTTTTGTATCCTTCACAGCAACATGTTTTGTGTGGGTTTGGGTTCCATATATTCAGGAGGGTGCTAACTGTTAAACACAAACTCAAATGTAAAAAAACTTCACCATTTTTATTGCGATTTTTTTTTTCAGACCTCCTGATATTTTGAGTATGATGGATATTTGATTATAATTTGCGGACAAATGAGGACATTCGAAACGGATTGTGAAATTGTGAAAAGTGAAAATGTTCATCAATTATCCGACCGAAAATGGAAGCGCCATGATCGCGAAGGGAAAATAGTCACAACGCACGCATCAACGTTCAACGCTGATTAATGCGTACAGAGAAAACACATTACTGACTTGATTGACGTTAATATAAATGTTTGTAATTTCACATTCACGCATAAACACGAAATAACACAAACACACGCACACACACAAACGTAAACCGTGGATGATATGTGATCAAACGAGTGGAGTTGAGCCCGCAATATAATTGTGTAAATGTGCGTGTGGAGGAAGAGAGTTTACGAAATTAAAATTAAATATTTATACGATATTAAACAAATATGACTAAAGTATGCGCATACTGCTCGACATGATTATGTTTGATAAGTTTTCCTCGGTATTATTTTCATACCTGCTAAATTTTCACGTTTTCGGTGATAGATCACCATTTTGGCGTACACTAGCACCGCCCATCGTACGCAGCGCACTCTGTCGACAGGAGCTGACACTATGACAAGGGCCAGGACATTACAACGGATGCTCTTTTCGTGTGCTTTTTACACTCATTAGCATGACTTATAGCCAGCGAATGGAAACCGATCGCTGGATTGCAGAAATGCTTTTTATTCATTCATCGGCCTCGGCGGCCGTGTGTGGCGGGTTGCGTCACGCCGCTGCGCTGAGAGAGGACATTTAATTAACCGCCTAACGGACGCACCGTGCCGGAACATTATTCACATTTGTTACATTTTGACGGGCGCGACGTGCACTCGCCGGGGCTTTGAAAAAAACGCACAATGTACCGCCCCCACCACTATTACAATGCCGCCATTGTTTAACGAATGAAATAGATTTCATATTCCACTATGCTCTGGGTCCAGGTGCTTTGTTCCTGCCGGCTATATGTATTATGCAATATCAGATTTTAATTTCGAAGATTTCAAAGATATGACCTTAATGTAATATCTAATCAGACTTGTTCAGTGGTATGTTGTTCTTCATGAAAATGTATATTATGTTATAGTTTTGCGATTTTTTTGAAGCCTCTAAACGGTCAAAATAAAATTACAAAGTTTGTAATTTTGTAATTTTATTTTGACCACAATAGTATACAGGGTATTAATAAAAGAACTTTACAGCGCTTGGTGAGTGGTAGAGGCAAGACGAAAAGTCCGATACACGAAGATTCAATACTCAATGGTTCTCGAGATATACCTCTTTGAAAATTTTTTTACAACTAAAATTTTGTATGTGATATTGTGTTATCTGGTTGTTTGACGAATAAATATGCATAGAATAATGTGCTCTGACAATGCATGTTGTTAAATTGAGAGG
>JARJDQ010006182.1:0-11196 GCA_030264215.1 Geostiba sp. GC000077 | reverse complement strand
TTCAGCTCCATAATAGGACAAATACTTATAGATTTCCAATAAGTGTCTAGTAATTTCTTTTTAAATTTACTGTTTTTACATAATACTTTGTAAACATGGGTAGATAGTGGGTCTTTCTGCGAAGTAGGCGAGCGAAATAATACACGAGCCACAAACACATTGAAGACACTTTTCACCTTTGCTATACACACTGCTTTTTCTACGAACACGTAATTACTGTACTATTATTGGTCCGGAATTGCTCTCCAATCGTAGAAGGTACTTTTTCTTCGCACACTTGATAAAAATAACGGTCAACTGTCAATCGGTCTTAAACAGGACTTTTTTATATGTGGACGTAGAAAAATTATTTTTGATGCAAGGGCGTGCTGATTTTTAGAATTATTATCACGCGCTTGCATGAAAAATAACTATTTTTACTAGTATTGATTGTAATGCCGATCCTGTACATTTGAGGAGACAATACCATACATGCATACAATAACTTGCTTAATTCGTTGTGTTGGATTGCATTGAGCGATCGGGTGCCATCAGGAAATGAATACTGCGGACATCCGGCGCATGTGAATGAAAGCTCAGCGCGCACAGTTGATTAGGTTAGGTTCGTAGTTCGTACGACCCTTCGATGCCCCTTCCAATTGAATAGACTGATAGACAAATAGACGAAGAAAGAAAGAAGCGCATAATAAAATAAACTCGGTGAGCATAAAATTTACATCGCGTTGTCTTCCCTGAAAATACCCAAATAAAAACGGAGGAAACTGTTATTCCATCGCAGTTTCCAGTTGAATGCATAATTTTCATTTCAGCTTCCACATCCCGCACTCGCCAAAAGGAGTATGAAGAGGGTAAAACTGTCTGGATGCAGATACGTAAAAAAACAATACTTTTCATTTTAAGTAATTGAAAAAGTTACTGTTAAAATTACCTAATTCTTTTTATCAAAATTTTTATCATAATTTAAAAGTTGTTTTAAGTCATGAACTCGTGAGTAAATAATTCATTAACCATGTCGCATCGTGTGCGAGTGTAAAAAGTGAAACTAAGCAAATAGAAGACACCCCACTGCGTCTGGCGCAAATTAAACGACATTAAACGAATGTGTATGTACACTGTACATTGTGTGTACCGCCATACCGGCCACACAATATGCACTCCACCGCTCAAAAAAAAAAAGGGGCAAAGGGGTTGGGGGAACGACGACATTTCTGATTTATATATTTACACACTTGTAAATTACGGCGACGTGCTGCGACGCTGCATAATAAACTCGGATGCTTTATTGTTTATAGCCAGTGTCTGATTACGGATGGGAGGGTGTGGGGTGCACGAGAGATGGAGAGAAAACAAGCGGAGAAAATTACATTAGGTACATGTAATGCATCCATTATGGAATTGAGTGAAAGGAAGTAAGATTTTGTGGGTGCGTGTGTTTGGGTGAAAAAAGAAGCCGACGAGAAAGGGGGGTGAGCGCACATTTATAGGGAGAGTAAATCATGCGTGGCCGATAACCGATATAAGGGTGTATTGTTCACTGGTTGCTGCACAGGGGGAGTGATTTTGGCTATGAGGGTTGGTTTCAAACATATGCATTAAATTAGACTTGGGTTTGTACCAAAATGACTTAAGTTAGTTTTTTAGAACATTATGACCTCTGTTTAATCGCTAAAGAAGATCTAAATCTTGTGCGGTGTAAAATATCATTTTCAGTAGGTATGTTGAAAAAAATATATATTCTTCTTTTGAGGAGGATTCAAACTACTAAAGAAATTTTGTAGAAAGTTTGGAATTTTACTCGATGAGTCATACTTCAATCGGCTTTAGTATATTAGAAGCGGTTGTAGTGTGTAGGGTTTCACGAGAATCTCGAAATTCAAGATGTTTTCAAGATTTTTTTTTTGTTTTCTTGGAGAAATTTTTCAATATCGATATCAGTTGTGCAACATCGAGATGGAATCGAGATGACATGGCGTTTAAACATTTTGGGATTTGGAGGTTAAGCATTTATAAGTCAGGCGCAGCATTATCAAGATCAAGATTTTTCAAGATTTTTTTATTTCAAGACAAATTTGATATACCAAGTCAAAAAATATATTTCTTGATTTTTTTCAAGACAAGATTAGACTCAAGACCAATACTATTGTCTGGTGAAACCTTCCGATGAGTCATACTTAAATCGACTTTAGCATAGTATAGAAGCGGTTGTAGTGTGACTCATCGCAAACTTTGCAATTTAATTTTGACAGTTTGGAAGCTCCAAAAAGTGTAACTTTTTATAAAGAACAACATATATTTTTGTCAAAAATCTGGGCATGACTATTGTCTCATTCATGACTCATCAACTCATCCATTAATTTACTTTCGTTCTCTTTTGCATTATTGGGAAGTTATTGGTTGCCCGCCGACACATAACCTCAAAACAACGATGCACGAAACAGTAGAACAGTACAAACATCAAAAATTAAACGAGAACGAGATTGAACGAAAGCTCACAGCGTATTATTGCATTGACTATCGAGCGAAAGCATTTCGCCGCGTCTGCTCCGATAATAATTACTTTTTACGAGTCCATTAAATAATTAATATAAATGTGGCTGCGCACGAGATGCAAGACACGTGAATGGAGGCAATAAATTTAATTCGCGCGCTCGATTTTCACCGCCGAATCTTGATCCAAATCCGATTCCGACTTAGTTAGGTGCTATAGCATTTCGATTTCATTAATCGACTTGGATCTTGGACACATCATAATAATTTAACACTGCGACTGCACTTTGGTGTTTTTAATTTTTTAAATGTTTTTAATTGTAGAAAGCGTCCGTGAATTAAAATCGAAATAATGTCAATGTTTTCCACACTCCACGACTCCCATGATTCCATTAATCAAATCAGATTCAAGATCCAATAAAAGCAAATTAATAAGGAATTAAAAGTATCACACTTTTCTTTATTTATATAGAAATTCGTTTGTGTTGCGCGCCGCGCATTCCTCAAATTTTATTATTTCATTTCCGCTGTTGATGCTGATGATATTGATTATGTAAATGATTAAATTCGATACCAGCGACATTTCGTTATTTGATATCAAGTAAGTGGCGAGAACTACCGTGTTCTGTTGAATACAATTTTTAAATATTTAAGTTTTAGATGCTTAGATATTCAAAGTTTAGAATTGCGTGCCACTTGCTCATTATTTATCTATTTATTTACGGCGGAATATCCAAAACTGCATTCATCGTATTCGTATTCGTATCAGAGATGTTTGAAAAGATAAACATTTCCAACTTGCAAGCCACCAAAGTGGAATCGATTTCATTAATAACTTAAATCTGAAATTTTAACTTATTTCGGATTTGCATTTAAATAGAATCCAGTGCGTATTACCATAACATAAAAGTTAAAATCAGTACAAATCTTTAATTGCATTCATGTATTCATAATTTTCTTTTCTAGAAAATATGTGTCACTATGTCAGTAAAATATATCTTATATCTTGATTTGTGTGCGAAATGCTTCCGTAGCTGGGCCTGTAAGCTCCGCCCCTCTGCAGCTCATTGGTTAGGTTCACTTGACAGTCGTGGGCGGAGCATAAGAACAACATTTGCTTTTATTTTGGTGATAATATTCAATATATTTATAATTTATCTTTGTTATAGTTGCGTAGAATCTTTAGAATGTATTTCTTCACATGAGGCTCGTAAAATTTGGCATTTTAATAATCGTCGACATGTTATATAAAAACGTTTTGTTTAGAACGTTGTAACACTTGTAACGCACATTATGCATATGTTATGCATGATGTCTGAAGAGTCTTGAAGGCAGTGACACGACTTTACACCTTTTCCGACATTCACACCTTATTAACCAGATCACGAATAAGTTTATAGTTTATACCTATACTTTTTTTACGGACTGCCGCGGGTATCGTTGGAGTGGGCGGACACGAAGACGAAACCCAAAACCCGAAGTACTCCTCGGTTCATTCATTTTCACTAATGCCGAACATATTTTTCTTTTTTATTCCGCTTTCCGCTCAGTTGCCGATTTATCATTCCTTCCTGGTGAACAGGGAAATTACACGCCATGATTTGTGCAATTCACAAATCTCACAAATCATTGTATAGCAGCAGGTGATGATATTCCTCTTTTTCTCGATCCTTTTGGCAATTTTTCCTTGTTAATGCGTTGCTTCATTGTTAGAGGCGTAATTTATTTCCTATCAATATGATTTGTGTCTTGTTTTAGATTAAAATTCCGATTCGGATTCGGTTTCGTAGGGGCCTCCTTTCTAATCGTGGCTAATTGTTGTGGGTGGTCGCTCACAATTTCGTTTTCGCTCACTCACTTACTCATTGGGCCACGCATCATAAATTATTTGTCCAACCAACAAAAAAAACCTACACACTGTGCAAACGCCAAACATTTCAATGTTCTTTCGGTTTTCAGGCGAGATGCGATGTTGCCAGCTTGGTCGACCGCCATTTTGGACGCCTCTACGCGAACTACGCGCACACCAGATGGAGCCTCATTCGACAAGCGCGCGATTTGCTCGTCTGCGAATATCACGGCTGCCTCAAGCGCTTCGAGATGGAATTCTGCCTACCGGCGAGCATGCTGCTGCAAACTGTTAAGGTGAGTTCCCCGATTATCAACATTTCGATCGAATCAATATGCGCGCAGTCGCACAAATTAGTCCCGAAAGAGAAATCTTTAACAATGCGCGGCAAGTAATGTAAAACGCTCAATTTCGAAACGAATTTTCGTGGTGATTTATGATTTATGGCCCTATGGTCCTCGACTCTCCTTAGACTCCTCTAGAGCATAATTAGAAAGCGTTTTCACTCGCTCCACTGATACTATGTGATAGTGTAACAAGCTGACAAGTTGATGTGGATGATGTGGATTGGTGGATATATGTGATGTAATGATGAGATCTTGTCGTTGGACAATTACAACGCTTTTGTCTCAAGCGGCTTCCAGCTGAGCTATGTGGATGACGAGGGTCGGCAACCCAATTTACATCTTTCAAAATTGAGGCGGACATTTTGTAAATTGCACGCCGCTGTAAACACATGTGTTTACATCTATTATACAATGATTGGTGTTCGTTCGAGCGAGGGTATGTTATGCTTTTGAATGCAATTAAAATAAATTGTTTTCACCTATCGGTGGATCTCGATATTTTGGATCCGTGATCCGCGGTGGCTTTTGAGGTTCAACGGTTTGGGCTTGAAAAGCACGATTCATGATGAGATCCTTCCATGCTGAAACTATAGATCGAAAACGAACCGAACGTGGAAGACGTGCAATATTTCACCACAAATGTTCACATTAAGTTCACGGCTATATCGAAGATGTCTTTGCTACTTCTGAAGCAATCTTAATCATATCTTGGAAAAAATCATGAAATGTATTTTATTTTTGTCTTGCTTTATTCTTGGTTCTTGAAATTTAAAAAAATCTTGAAAAATCTTGATCTTGAAAAATCTTGATCTTGCCAAATCTTGACATAACTGATTACGATCCTTGGTCATTTCTTGTCTTGATCTCGACAGAAAAATCTTGAAAAAATCTTGAAAAAATCTTGAATTTCAAGATTCTCGTGAAACCTCATCTCCTCCCATTTTTTATTGTTTTATTATGGTTATGGCAAGAGTTTGGTCGTTTGTCGTGTTTTACTGTTTTCATTTTCCTGCGCTGTTGAATGTGAAGCACGATTCGGCCCAATTTCCCCTTTTTTCTTATGTCGCACACGCCACGCTAATTTATTGCGCCCTGCGCGCGCCGCCATCTTGCACATTGACGTCGTGCATTGATTTCCATGGTTCGCCAATATGCACAACACACGAGGCGCACGAATATGAGCGAATGCTGTATGCCTTTTCTCGATCTGGCTGCTCTTTGCATGTTGCGCCCCGGTTCGCTTCAATATTTCACTTTCCATTACATCGGCGCGCCGCGGCCAAACATTTTGTTGCTCGAAGTGATTTCTTGCTCGCTGTCCGCCCGAACGCTGCTCGCACATTGTTGCCACATTGCCATGCACCTAATTGAGTTGTATCGGGTTGTATAGTATGGCAACGCACGGCGCTTCACGACGCGTCGCATCAGTGTGCGACAAGCCTTACGATTGACCATATCGAGCATCATGAAGCGCGCGGCGCACTTCTTTTGTTTGGGCAGCTTCGCTTTTGTTTAGCGGCGCCATTTTGCCAAAAGCGTGACGTCCGCGATTTGATGGCGGGCGATTTCGTGGATTTCGTGGATTTCGAATCACGGCCGAATCGGCCAGATTGTGTCTGCATCCTGCCCATTTGGGTTGCGGCGAGCACGACCTGCCAGCGATAGCTTCATTAGGATTGCAGCTTCGATTAATGCAGAAAAATCAATCGTGGCGCGGCTCGTGCTCATTAGAAATTTACTTTTCCTTTTAATTTCAGCTTTCCTGCGTGCTGCGTTGCATTATGCGTACTTATATTGAAGATTAAAGCTTAACTAATCTTCAATTGTCGGTCACTTTTTCTCTCGCTGCGTTTGGCAGAAATTAATTACAATGTTTAAGAGGAACAACGTGCATTAGAGATAGTTTTTTCACCAATTTAATGGACATGGAAAATAAACCGTGAATATTTAATGGAAAGCAATTAACGCATTGTCAGTGCAGTACGTGCTGGCGCAAATGAAATTTGGGAGTGCACCGATGTGGTAGGCATTGAAAGCGTAAAAAACTTAATTAAGAAATTTTTCTTCGGACGTGACTAACTCTCACTGCAAATATTCCATTACTCCACATCTTCTTGCCGAGTTGAGAAGAGCTATCGATTAATGAACAAGTTAATTTAGACTGTAGCGCGTCTAACAATGACTAAATGGAGTAAACTATCTTCAAATGAGTAGAAGACCAGAACCATAACTAATAGTTTGTAATGTGCAAAGCTGGTAGAGTTTCTTGACCAAGACAATAATCTTGATCTTGACTTGAAAACGTCAAGAAATACATTTTAGTCTTCTCTTGGTATATGCCTGGTCTTCAAATCTTGTCTTGATGTTGCGCACCCAAGATTTCAAGAAATCTGTCCATCTCGATTTTGGAAAATTTCTCCAAGAAAGAAAAAAATCTTGAAATTCGAGATTCTCGTTGGTTCTCTTCCCATAATCTTCCCATAAAAATGATGAATTCCTGCACGAAATATCACGCAAACAAAACAGACCACGTGTTGGTGATAAACTGTACGGATCTAGCGGTATTCCCATCTCGTCGCCGAGAAGAACAAAAAAACCGGGCGTCATAATGAAATTCCAAGAGGCACAAGAGCAGACAAAGGTTCAAAACAAACAAGTAATAAATGAAGCGTCTATGTATCTACATTCTAGACAGACCTAGACTATGAAGCTTGAGTAGGTGAAGTGAAGCACTTAATAAAGGATGGGTTTCAGTGTCAGTGCTTTTCGTAGAGTAATGGTGCAGAGTGCAGAAGAATGGGGAGTAAATGGAAGGTGGCACTTCCATTTACTCGCCGACGGGCGACATGGTGTGTGTTTGTCGCTAGTCGCTACCTTATGGAGTTTTGTTTCTTCTTGAATGTGAGACGA
Organism: Geostiba sp. GC000077; assembly: GCA_030264215.1. Lineage (NCBI taxonomy): Eukaryota > Metazoa > Arthropoda > Insecta > Coleoptera > Staphylinidae > Geostiba > Geostiba sp. GC000077. The sequence continues at coordinate 3,603 of JARJDQ010006182.1, read as the reverse complement.
AAGAAACCACAGGCATCAAAAGTAACGTCAAAGTGGGCTGAGGGCTGTCATAAAGGGATGGGATGGATATTTATGACGACTGTCTCGGAAATCCACACCCAAAAATCTAAGAAATCCTACACTAAAAGAATTTAAACATTCATTTCATAGATGGCGCTACACGCTACCTGGAGTCAGACGCCATTTGGGTTGCCTATAGACTATTGTCAACACGGGCAATGGTTTAATGCAAAATGGCCGCAAAAATCATACCTTCAAAGAAAACAAGTCTAAGAAATCATACATTGAAACGTCCCTAGAGGGCGTTGCAAGTTTTTTCTTGATGTGTATTTTCTTTGTGTTTAACTTTTGCGTGCATTTTCCACCAAACGCGATGAAATGAAATGCAATTCAATGCAATTGCAATGCAAGTGTTTCCCCCTTGGGAAATCCACCATCTTGTCGAGCATTAAAGCGCCAAACGAAACGATTACATTTCGTTTTGTTCTGTTATGTTTGCCTCCTGTTCTTGCCCTATAGAAGAGTATAGAAGTACATGATACGGGCAGCCGTTGTTTGTGCTTGCTGTGTTATTACGAAATGGATTTATATTCCCGGAAATAAATGACGCCCGAAAGCGGTGCCGCGGTGCTACGAACTACTAAAGCAAGGAAGGAAGCGGCGAAGATGCGCACAAATTGTTTCACCACCAGCGGTGGGCAGCCCAATACACACGGCTATTTATTACGCCTTATCAAGTCGTCCATTATACCAATGTGTTGCGGCTGAGGTGATGCGCTTGCTGCTCAAAGTGAAAATCGAGCGTTTCGTTTACGATTTTTGTGCGTGGCGAGCACATAAATAAAATGAAATAGTCGGATTGTCGGAAATTCAATGAACTGCACTGCATTTGGATTGAAAATTAGAGTTGCACGTTACGAATAGAAATCAGACCGGCACCGGCAATAAATCAATTCTTCCTATTACAATAATCTACAACTAACTATATAATTAAACGCTTCGCATTCGTAATCGTAATCATAAATTACGACTTCAACTTGCATTTAAAATGCTTAATATTACGTCTCTAGTGGACGGAAGTAAGAATAAGGGTTTAAAATAAAATATATGATGCATACTTAATGCCTGTCCCCCGCACAGTGAGAAGAGATCACTTGCTGTGAATAAATCTGTTGACTGTGGATGGTCATTGTTATGACCTTTTGAGGGTGCGCGCCAGACTCCCACACTGGGCCTGTTTTGTGACCGTTGAATCGTTTTATTTGAGTTTTACTTGCCTTGTGCTTGGGGACACCGATACTGTCCCTTGATAAGGATATAAAAAGGGGCCCCGATTGCTTGGAACTAGCCTGGGTGCCTGGGTGGGTTTGTGCCTTCGTGAGATGTCCCCAGTCCCCTCTCCCCAGACTGCGGCAACGAAAAGGAAAAAAGCAGAAAATGCTTTGTTGTGATCTGCGGGTGGCCAACCTCCGACACAACAGGCAAATAATTCCAATCTATTGTTAATTCTACAACACATTTAAAAAGTAATTTTACTTTTTCTACGACCACTCAGAAACCCTACTTTTTCACGAGAATTTTGGAAATTCAAGTTTTTTCTGTTCAAGATCCTGCAAGATCTTGGTATTTAAATTTTCAAGGTCAAGATTTTTCAAGATCAAGAGTTAGACTTTAGACCAATATTATTGGCTTGGGGAAACCCTACTCAGAACTCAATCTCAAAAATTGATGAAAAAGTAGTGTGTCTAACTGAAATTACACCTTAGTTAGTTAGACACACTCCTGTTTCTTACGTCCACGAAATATTAACGATTAGAAGATTGGAGCAAGTGTTAAAACAAGCAATTAGTCTTGAAACAAGTTGATTACATCATTTTAGAGGTGTTTTATTTAAAGCCACTCGGTGATATTTATTGGTTCATTTAAAAATAAATTTCGTGTGTAACCCGACGCTGCTGCCGGTGCAGTGATAAAGAAGAGCCAACTTCTTCCCCAACACATTTCTCGTTATGACACCATCATCAGACAACAGACGCAAGTAACAAATTCACGCTATTACCAGCCGCAGCCAGGAACGGTACCTTTGGGCACCTTGGAGCTCTTGGACAGCTTGGTATTTTGGTACGGATTCGAGGATTGAGAATGTGTGCCTCGCGACACTAATGGGCCTCATAAAATTGAATCTCTTGCATGGTGGAATCTCTACCCGGACGAAATGCAACGAAACGAAACGAAACGAAACGAAAAGCTCCAGACGCCAGACATGTTTCCACCTTTCTTCTCCATCATCATCTTCATCTTCTTCTTCCTATCTTGTCGCTCGGCTCCTTCTTACATGCGTTTTTGTATTCATATTCATATTTATAAACTCTCGAATTACACACTCGGCGGACCGACCCATGCGTGATTATATGTTAATCAGAAGCTACTTATGAGATTTCACAGCGCCGAGCGTCCCGGACTTTTAATTAAAAAATATAAATTATTAAAGACGCGCTCCTAGGCGTTGGGTGTGATGTGGCATTATGTGTGATGGTGTTAGGTTGGTAATCGTGGTAATCGTAAAGAAAACACCCATGCAGAGCTTTTATAAATGTCCCAATTATATTTGGAATGATGGCTGGGGCATCTTCCTTCCTAATCCGCATTCATTCATCGATCAATTATGATCCATTTTGTTTATATTTCCACTTGGGAAGCGTTCGTCTTCGTATCGTGTTTTGAGGTTTTGACGTCTCTGAGATGAGTAATCATAGGTTTGGCTTTGAAAGGAAATGCAGTCACGATTTGTGGGGACCTAGGGTACTGGGAATCAAAGTAGGTGTTTAGATGATGCGCGCTTCAATCACTAATCAATGGGAATCAGTCAGGGACAGGGAATCACAACGTATGGAACGTAAGTGAGGTTTGTTTGGTGAGGAATAAAAAATGGGGAGTACATCATATTTACAGAGATTTACGAGCGACCGCCGATCAGTGCATCCGTACCTAACAATGAAAACGAAGGATAATGAGAAAATGCGCACTTTAAAGACCGTGTGAACTGTTTTCAATTCGAAAGAAAGTTTTAACTTGAAAATCCGTGAATTAAGTGCTGAGAGAATGCCTTTTACTTACATTTTGTGTTATGCGGCAGGATATCTCAAAAAGGATCATCTGCGAAGATTTTTATATGCGTGCATTCTATGTGGATCCTTTCAAGGACTATATGATTAACTTTTGGTTGAATTCGACCGAGAAATATAAGTTTTATCGTCAAAAAAGTATTGTGCAAAGAATTATGTGTTAATCAGCTGGTTATCTCAAAAAGGATCAACTACAAAGGATTTATAATATTTGCAGTCCATGTGGATCCTTTCAAGGACGACATGATTAAATTTTGGTTGAATTCGACCGAGAAATAGAAGTTTTATCATCAAAAAAGTATTTTATTAAGAATTATGTGTTAATCAGCAGGTTATCTCAAAAAGGATGAACTGCAGAGGATTTATAATATTGGCATTCTATGTGGATCCTTTCAAGGACTAAATGATTAACTTTTGGTTGAATTCGACCGAGAAATAGAAGTTTTATCATCAAAAAAGACTTGCTAAGAATTATGTG
>JARJDQ010006181.1:0-12329 GCA_030264215.1 Geostiba sp. GC000077 | reverse complement strand
TTCAGATAAATTAAGACTTGTAACTATACTAATCATAAGTATCGTTAATATGAGTTGAAAATAAACACATTAGATAACTTTTTAACACGTTTCGAAAAAGAAAACTTGTTGATATGCTTTTAAATATCTAAAACTTTTAAAGACGATTTGTGAATGAAATGCTAGGCAACCAAATATACATTAAATGGAAGTATACTTTATAGATCAATCTTCGCTGACGTCATGGGGAGAAAACTCAATTTGAATGAAATAGAGATGTTTGTATTATTTTAATAGGACAAAAGAAAATCCAGAAGACACACTCAATGTCTAAATCGTTCTTAAATGGCAAATCAGATTGTTTGCCCCCCACGACTATAACCTCAATATTACTTGGTTGGATTGATCTATATAAGCTTTCCAAAACAGCTGGAGATGAACGCTGGCAAACAAGCTCTTATTTTCCCAATGCATTCAGATAAATTATTAGTTGTAACTATGCTAATCATAAGTATCGTTAATATGAGTTGAAAATAAACACATTAGATAACTTTTTAACACGTTTCGAAAAGAAAACTGGTGGAAATGCTTTTAAAGTTGATTTTAGTTGTGCTCGATTTGATAACGAAATACTAGGCAACCAAATATACATTAAATTGAAATGAACATTATAGATCAATCTTAAGTGTCGTCATTCTAGGTTGGAGTTATGGGGGGAAAACAAACAAAGTATGATGTCTCTTTAAAATGATCTGAAAATGCCTAAAGCGTTCTTAACTTGCAAATCACAGTTTGTTTGCCTCCCACGACAATAACCTCAATATAACGTGCTTAGATTGATCTAAGGGGCTATCCAAAAACTTAAAGAATGTTGCCTCTAACACAAACGGCTACTTCTCTTATTTAATATTTTCTCAATGAATTCAGATAAATTATGACTTGTAACTAACTACTAATCATAAATACTAAATACCATTAATTTGAGTTGAATATAAACATATTCGATAATTTTTAACACGTTTCTAAAAAGAGAACTTGTTGAAATGCGTCTAAAGACGATTTATGAATAAAATGCTAGGCAACCAAATATACAATAAATCAAACAGAACATTATAGATCAATCTAAAGTGACGTCATCGTAGGTTAGACTCATGGGGGGGTCATTTGAATGATGTGGAGATGTTTGGGAGATGTTTGTGAGATGTTTGGGAGATGTTTGGATCATTTTAATGGGATAGAAGAAAATCTGGAGACAAACTATAAATTATGTGTCATTAGAATAAAAAGAAAATATACAAAACGTTTTTAAATTGTAAATCACAGTTTGTGTACCTCCCTCGACTATAACCTCAATATCGCTTGATTAGAATGATTTATAAGGCAGTCCAAAACAGCTGAACGCTAGCAAACAACACGCTTTCTCTCTCACACACGTTTTCGCCAGCTGAGTCTGTTTTGATTTGTTTTGTCCTGTAACATCTTATAATCATGGTTAAGTAAGCAATTAGTAATAATAATAAAATGAATGTCGTTACAATTTAGAATCCTTCATTTGTAATGAGTGAATACTTTTCGAATTTAGATGTGTAATTAAGCAAGCAAATATAGGCCAGCCCCAGGTCCTGAAAGACGACCCAGATCCGGCTCCAAACACCCAAGAAGAAGATACCCAAGATGCCACCCATGATAACTCCTCCAATTTGGTATCAACCTCCACAAATAAAAGAAAAAACTCAAAAAAGTCATACACACAAAGCTTCAAAAACACTTGGTTAAATGAAGACAACACAACCTGGCTTACATCAAATCCACATGATTCAAAACAATCTTATTGCAGAATCTGTCAGCAAAGAATTAAAGGTGGCATCACACATATCAATAGACATGCCAGGTCAGCAGCCCATCAAAAGAAGGCAAGTGCAGTCCAATCTAATTTTAAAATAATTGTTACAAATTTACTGGGTGTTGATTTAATAGGAGTATGAGATCATTACCGTACGTCGTAGCGTTGCACGCAACTGATTCGAGGTTACGACGTACGTATTACATAATCCTTTTTTGCCCACCTGTCCCTGAAACATGCTTTTCAGTCCTCATTTTAGGGCCGAACTTGAAATATTGTAGATAGGTGAAATGAAACGCCGTGTTTCAGCCCTACGTACGCAATATACTATTTTAGGGCCCAATAGAGCTTATTTTGATGGCACCTAAAAAAAATGTATTATATGTTCTGTTCCAGACAATGAACATCTCTCAAAACAGTCAATGCTTGGAGGGCATGGAGGGCACTCTATCCCCACACGTGCCGAGCACATCGAGCTCCCAGGAAAGATCGACATCATTGAAAGCAAGAAAAGGAAAGCGAAAGATCGTGGACAACTTGCCACCACTTGTAGATCAACCTCAGCAAATCATTACCCAACCGATTCATGATACTACTCCTACTCTAAGTACTCCAACTGATAACACGGATGAATACTATGCGTTTGGGAATTATGTTGCTGCTAATTTAAAAAGATTCCAGCCCTCAGACGCAGTTATGGCCGAGCATGAAATACAGGGCATTATTTATAAATACAAAATTGGGCAGTGTCAAAATAATGCACAAACGTCGTTTATCATTCAACCTTTATTGTAAAACATTAAATGGAACAAAATAATATTTACCTTTATGTGATTTATAGCTTTATTGGATTATTGCAGATATGGCATCATACAACTGGAACAAAATTTGCATCGGTCGGGCTTCAAAACCACTTTTCTTCCTTGAGTGCACAAAATACTATAGAAAGCATGAGGACTTACTGTATGCAACTTATTACACACACCCACTATTACAAACTTGTTTTCTCTTTATTGAGTTTGTTTATACTGATGTCGACTAGTTTACAATACTTTTTAACATGTTTCTACAAAGAAATCTTGTTGAAATGCTTTTAAAGACGATAAGTAAATAGAATCTTTGATTAAATACTGGCCAACCAAATATACATTAAATTGAAGTAAACATTATAGATCAATCTGAAGGGTCGTCATTATCGGTAATAGTCGTGGGAGGCAAACAAATTGTGATTTTGGAGATGTTTGGATCATTTAAATTGTATAGAAGAACTTGTAGAAAACATACAAAGGCTCATGTAACATTAGAATGACCAAAAAAATCTCCAGCTCGTTCTAAATGGCAAGTCAACATTTGTTAACCTCCCACGGCTCTAACCTCAATGTGAAATACTTAGATTGATCTATATGAATAGAGGCAACCAAGTATACACCAAATGAGATGTTACCGGCCAACAACTCAAAATTTTTCCCAACGAAAAATCACTCAAAACTCCGTAATAAAATGCCAAACAATGAAGATTTCGATGTGAGACAACCTCCAGATTATCACAGAACTTGTTTGCTAGTAAATTCAGCTTTATTCTAGGACTTGGACAATGTTTCACTGGATTATTCTTTCTCACCACTGGCAAGCAGTTCTCAACAATACAGCACAACAGAGCAACAGGTGGCAACTGCAATTAATCAACCAGATACCTTGGAAATAGCAAGAAGTCTACATGAAGGACTGCAGGCAATGCACAGCACTTCAATGTCAAAGTTTGGTTTATGGACCAGCTTTGTTAATCCAAGTACAAATGAAAATGATCAAGAAATAACACTGGTTCGCATATTCCCATAGATTCTTATACTTTGAACTAAATATTTGGCAATAATCTGATTTATAGACACAATTGAATAATATTGTATCAGGGCACAAAATCTGGAATCTAAGGCAATGGATCAATGCTCAAGAAGAATATTTCCAAGAGATGGACTGCTCAAACATAAGCTCAATAAAGAAGAATGTAAATGAAGTTATTCCATTTTTAGCAGCAATTATACTCAGAGTGGACAGCTCCAAAGACATGATTGTAATGAACAGTGTTACTTTGACCTTGAAAGATCCATCAGGTAGCTTTACATCTTCAATTAAATTAAAACTTAAAGTTTGAAAATTTTTGTTTTTTTGTGCTTCAGGTGAGATTAAAGCTGTTCTACCAAAGGATCTTCACTCTGACTGTGAACATCTGCTGCCCAACTCAGTGGTGGTGCTCAGAAACTTTCGCATCTTGAAAATCTCGGAGAATTTCGCGAGATATTACATTTTCTTGAGCAAAGCAAACATTGAGGCTGTGTTTTCCATTAAAACTCATTCTAAAATCTCATATTTTACTTCTGAAACACCATCTGAGCATGAAGAAAGGCAAGAGAGTCAAGAAACTCAAGAAACAGTCAGAACAGCTAATCCTAAAGCAAAAGTATTAAATGAAAAGAAAATGGAATTTGCAATGCCAGATTTAAATGTTGATTTTGACCTTGACTGTGATTTCAACTCAAATCTAGCAACAAATTTGCAAAAGTTACCAGAAATAAGTAATATTAGTAACTTAAACACAGCAGACACATGTGCTACAGGAACAAAGCGATTTAAGTATGTTAAACGATGGAATACGGAAAAAAAAGCTGAAAGTCAATTAGACTCAGACTCAGCACACTCAGATAAAGCAAAGAATGATTGTAGCAGTTCACAGTTTAGTGTAAAAGCGGAAAATCCAGAAGATGCACAAATTGTTGAAGAAATTTTTGATGGATTGGATGTATCCTGTTTCCTAGATGATTTTTGATACTTCTATACCTACTATCTACATATTAAACATATTAATTGTGGTTTTTATATTGTACCGGGTTAGTTTTATGTTTTATTGTTATTATTATAAAAACTAGCCTGGTATATTATGTTTTACAACATTTTCTTTTTAGTCATGACCTTAAGAAGCATATTTGTCAAGGAAAGCAGTGCAACACTTCAGACACTTCTGATAGCACTCTTCAAAACCTTTAGATCCATTGTCCTATAAAAAGAGATACATAATTACACCCTTTAACACATATTACACAAGTAATGAGTAAAATGAGTAAGAGAAAGCTTACATAATATGGATCTCTCACAGTTACATCATCCTCTGGACACATTTCACCCAAAAGCATTATTTTAGCTTTGGGATTCTTTACTTGGCGAGCTTCATCCTCAAGATCGCGCTGGTTATGTTCATCCATGCCAAAGATAAAGTCGTATTCAATGAAATCATCACCATGCACCTATAAAATTAACAACGAATGTTTAGCTTTGGTTGTAGCTTTTTTAAGTTTTGAAGATGCAAAATGTACTTGTCGAGCTCTATTGTTGTAAGAAATGTTGTGATTCTTCAATGTACTCAGTGCTCTCTTATCTAGGAGTGAGCCGGTGTGCCAGGAGCCGGTAGCAGCTGAATGTGCTTGCCATTTTTCACCGAGATTGCGCTCCTGTACGAGATGCAGAAAGACTGCTTCAGCTATGGGACTTCGACAAATGTTTCCTGTTGAAGCAAATAAGTACAGAAGTACAGAATAAAATGAGAAGTGAGCTTTTAGAGAACATGTTGCTCTGTTGCAAGTCTAGAGCAGTTAAAACTCACCCAAGCAAACAAATAACACCTTTTTGGATTCCGACATTGTGCAAAGAAGCAAACAAGAATTCTTCGATTTTAGAATTTACAGTTAAGTTTGGAATGTTTGAAACACTGAAACTGTCTCAAGCTGAATTGTTTATGTTTGTTTTGTGACTGTGCATTAAATTTATCGTGCTGCATCAAAAAAGGAAGCACATGTTTTGTGATAACGTTTTGTCGTTTTGTGATAACGCAAAACTCTCATACGCTTGCAAATATGATTAGGTACTCACTACTACCGTTACATACTCACATGTGCGAAATGTATATGTTTAGTATGTAAGTTAATACAGGCAGAGAATGTCTAGATATTTTTATTTCTATATGATTTATGTTTGGCATGTGTGTAAGTGAGTAGTAGTGAGTGAAGGTTTTAAGTTTGAGTCTAATGTTCACTTCATTCAGTTTAGTTTCACCTCCTACTAGCTGTAGCAGCGTGAGCAAACCTTACAAATGCTGCCAAACAGCTGAAAATCCAACATAAGTCGCTCTTAAGTCACTTTACTTTAGAAAGAAAAAACGTAAAATGCTTAGAAAACTAGCACTAGGTCAACAAAGTGCACTTTTCAGAGCTGGTATTAAAGAAGTTTCTAAAGTTAGCACTTGCTTTGCAAGCAGTGGAGCAAATGCAGAAGCAGTTGGTGAAGAGGTGAGAATTCCAGTGCCATGGGGGCACATTGCTGGCAAATGGTGGGGCCCAAAGACACAAAAGCCAATTTTTACTTTCCATGGCTGGCAGGTAAATATTTCACTCTCTCATGGGCATGTTAAAAATGTTTTAAAATCTGTGTAATTCTTAGGATAACTGTGGCAGTTTTGATCTTTTGATCCCAGTCCTCCCCAAGCACATAAGTTTCCTCACCCTGGACTTCCCAGGGCATGGCCACAGCTCCAGGCTGCCAGCAGGCATGTTCTATCACAATCTCAATGGCATCATGCTCATCAGAAGATTGCAGGCATACTTCAACTTTGAGAAGATCAGCCTGTTAGGCCACTCCCTGGGCGCCATCACCAGCTACACCTATGCTGGCTTTTACCCACAGGCAGTGGACTTTGTCATCTGCATTGATGGCCTTACGCCACTGCTGAACCCCAAGCGCCTGGACCGAGTTACGCAAACAGTTGATGCATTCCTCAAGTATGATGGCCAAGTGGTGAGCATGCTGAATGGCGGCCCCGAACCCCCTGTATATACGTACGAAACGATGGTGGAGATGATGCACAAGGGCACGAGGGGCGCGGTGGACAAGGAGAAGTGCAAATACATTCTGGATCGCAATATTAAGGAGTCCAAGGAGCAGCCGGGCATGTTCTACTTCGATCGCGATCCCAGGCTGAAGTCAGGGCCGCTGATGAACTGGCCCCTCGAGGATATATTCGCGCATGCCAAGAGGATCGATGTGCCGCTCATGGGCACCAAGGCGGAGCATTCGCTGGTGATGAGCAATCATGAGCTTATCAACAAGGTGCGTGAGATGATTCAGGTGGCCAATTCGCAGGCGGAATTCCATGATGTCAAGGGGAGGCATCATGGACACCTGAATACACCCGAGATTTTCTCTGAAATTATGTCGCGATTCATTGTCAAGCATGCGGGACCAAATAGGAAGATTGACGCCAAGATATTCGATGCTATACGACATGTAGAATAATATTTATTAACATTATTAACATTGTAATTGCGTAATAAAGATGTTTTCGTTTAATTTCAGAGTTGCATAACTTACCCCTGTAAATTTGGTTTGCAATGTTACTAAAATTCCAAACATTCCAAAATTCTTAGTTTTGTTGCAAAAGGCAAATAAAATGATATAATATCATGACTAACATGACTATCAGTGTAAATTTATATTGGAACATATTAATTTACTTAAATATTCTAGAAAAAGGCCTCAAAATCCTTCAAAACATTTCGGCGTAGATTGGGCTGCCTATACTTCAGAAATTATCGTAGTTCTCTAAGCTAGAAAGGAGGGCGCTTCTTCTACTTTTGTGGTTTGCGTCTTGCGAAACTTTTCAAACACTACCCAAACGATATGATGAATAGTACTTATTAACATTGTAATTACGTAATATTGTAATAAAGATATTATCGTTTAATTTCAAAATTACATAACTTACCCCTCACAGGTTTCCAAAGACATCCTAAATTTGGTTTGAAACTTCACTAAAGTCTCAAATGTGTGTTGTTGCTAAAAGTGCTAAAAACAAAAGCAAAATAATTTAAATAATACCAAGAATCATAACTAAAACGTAATTTATATTGGAACACATTCATTATAACTATTATTATTATTATTACTTAAATATTTATGAATCTTAGTTCTCTCAGCTACAAAGGAGGGCGCTACTTATACTTTTGTGGTTTGCGCCTTGGAAAACCTGTCAAACACTGTCAAAAGTCAAAATCACCACCAATCGAATTCCATTTCCATCGAGTTGTATTTTGTCGGAAAAAGTCCAACAGTCCAAGAAAACCTAAAGAAAAATGAGTTTCCAGACGACGCTCTACAACTCCCTGTTCAGGAGGACCTCCACCTTCGCACTGGTGGTCGTCGGTGCGGCGTTCTTCTTCGAACGCACGTTCGAACTCGGTTCAGAGCAGTTCTTTAGGAATTACAATAAAGGAGTGAGTTATATAACCTTCTAGATGAAAAAATCCTCGAAAATCCTTTGAAATCTTTGCGAATAATGTGATTTAATTTTCAGAAACTCTTTGAAGATATCAAAAAGGAAGAGTAACCATCTCCAACTTAGATAATCAATTCCAGAGTCAGCAACATGTAGAAAACCCAATACAAATACAATAGACATTATTTAAACTATTTATTTTTCTTAAAGTGAATTATTCAGTAACATCCCATGGTTTTTCTGGCCTGAATTGGTCCCATGGCCTTGGCTTCTTGTACTGCTCAGCTTCCTGTAGAATCACGCCATTTTCCTGCAGTGTTTTGAGAAATTGTGAAACTTTTCCCTGCTTATTCTCTGGCACTATATCTGATCTTATCTCAGTGATGCCAAACTCCAGACATCTCTGGGCTAACACTCTGCCTAGATTAATGTATGCTGAGGTATCATTGTACCTGTAGAGTTGTTTCTTGATAGGCCATTCTTGTGTTGATGCTGAAATAACTTGGCCATTTTCAAAGTGGCTTATTGTTGCTTTGACATATCTGACTGATGTCTCAAGCTCCAGTCTAGTGAACAAGAACACAATTATTCTTTAGAGTCTTGAAAATCAACTACAGGGAAGTTGGATATGTGAATATTTTGATATTTACTTGTGCCAGTAGCTGCGACCTGGTTTTTCCAAGTGATAACCTGCAGGTTTGTAAGCAATGCGTAGTTTTTCCAAATTACGAGGGTTGCGATTCGTTAAAACGGGTTTAATGCTTGCATTGGTTATATTTGTGCTTGCCGCACGTAGTTGCTGTGGAATTTGGCGTTGAATTTGTGTGAAATTCGTCCAAAACGACGACATGTTTATTTTTCAACGTTTTCAACTTGCAAATGCTGATTCTATAGGGGTTTTATTGTTCATGTATCATGTTGGCAGCACTGCGGTTAGTGATTTCGATCACGGGAAATATTTCATAAAATTTCACTAAATAATATCGAATTAATGCATTGGATTAATGGAAAATGGGTAGTTTGTATGCTTAAAGAGATTATTTATAACTAGGAAGTTAATTAAAGCGTAAATAAAAACGTTTAGTATATAACTGTTTGAGGACCTGGTGTATGTTCTAGGAGAATTTTATTTCTCATTGTTTGTTCCCCTGACCAAAATGGTTGACACTTTGTATTCTTTCAAACTTCAAATCTGATTATTTCAACAATAAAGCTGTCTCAACCCGCTAGATTGATTGGAAACGGTACATAAGCAATTCAGTTTTCTCCTCGGTGCACATTTTTAATCCTGTTTATGCGTTTTCATGATGAATTTACGGCGTCTTGTGGCTGGATGCTGGTTGACAGCAAAAAAAAGGGCGCAGCCTGTCAGTGGCGGCTCATGTACGTACGAGCGGCGTAGGTGCGAATGTGTGCGTGCCGGCCGCCTTCAGCGGCGAGGCGCGCGCGTGCCTGTGTGAGTGAACGCTTGCGCGCGTCGCGCGCGCCGCGGTACCGCAGCCGCAGCGCAGCCAGCGACCAGCCCGCCAGACGCGTCCATCGCGAATCGCGCCAGCCGAAAACCGCCCGCTTGAAATCCGCGCCGATCCCGGTGCATTGCCGCCCATCGCCCCCAGCTGCACGCCGAGATGGCCGAGGCGGACAAGACCAATCTGAACATCGACAGTATTATCTCGCGCCTGCTGGAAGGTAAACCGAAAAACGAGAAAAATGCGAAATGAAAACGCTCCGATCGGGTCGACCTCTAATGGCGGTCGTCTCGTATGGTTGTGTGTGTGTGTGTGAGTGTGTGAATACGTTTGCGTGCGGAGCAACATGAAGATGCTGCCCATTCCCCAAATTGCCAAATATGGGATATCAGGATACCACAAGGAAGTGCACAGCAAAAAATGCAAGACGCAAAAAAATAAAATGGCGGCTGCGAGTGGCTACGACGTTGAAATTGCGTGTTGATACAGATACGATTTTCAATGTCAAACGCAAGGCGCACCGCACCTCGGCACCTGTTTTGCATTTTGCGCTGTGGCAGGCGACGCAGGGAAGGTGCTAATGGTTGTTTGTGCTTGCAGTGCGCAGCGCCCGGCCTGGGAAGAACGTCCAGCTCACGGAGAACGAAATCCGCGGGCTGTGCATCAAATCCAGGGAGATCTTCCTCAGCCAGCCAGTGCTCCTGGAGCTGGAGGCACCTTTAAAAATATGCGGTAAATTACCCACAATATAGTCAGCCTAATCAGTACACTACACTTGGATCATTCATTGCTCAAGCATCAAAGTTTTTCTGAAATTTTATCGCGCTTCGCGGAATTTGTTTTATATGTTTTAGGTGATATTCACGGTCAGTATTATGACCTGCTGCGCCTGTTTGAGTACGGCGGCTTCCCGCCGGAGTCGAACTACCTCTTCCTCGGCGACTACGTCGACCGCGGCAAGCAGTCGCTGGAGACGATATGCCTGCTGCTCGCGTACAAAATCAAATATCCGGAGAACTTCTTTCTGCTGCGCGGCAATCACGAGTGCGCGTCGATCAATCGCATCTACGGCTTCTACGACGAGTGCAAGCGGCGCTACAACATCAAGCTGTGGAAGACGTTCACCGACTGCTTCAACTGCCTCCCAGTGGCTGCCATCGTCGACGAAAAGATCTTCTGTTGTCATGGAGGTGATACTTTCATCAAAATTACTAGTTTGAAACCCTCAGTATAGCAAGAAAATGTTGCAACTTTTGAGGATTTTGACAGTGGACCAATCGGCGTTCAGTATTCGTACATTCCGACCAATGGGAGGCATCAACACTGCTTGTTGTTACATTTTATACTGGGTGTTGCGCGAAATTCCGGCTTGAATTCAATTTCAATGTCGACTTTTGATTTGTGCAGGCCTGAGTCCCGACCTGCAGAGCATGGAGCAAATCCGAAGGCTAATGCGGCCGACGGACGTGCCCGATCAGGGCCTCCTCTGCGATCTGCTCTGGTCCGATCCCGACAAGGACACGATGGGCTGGGGCGAGAACGATCGCGGCGTGAGCTTCACGTTCGGCGCCGAGGTGGTCGGCAAGTTCCTCACCAAGCACGATTTCGACCTCATCTGTCGGGCGCACCAGGTCGTCGAGGACGGCTACGAGTTCTTCGCGAAGCGCCAGCTGGTCACCCTGTTCAGCGCACCTAACTATTGTGGTATGCAACCAAATATACTTTATGCATTTTCTTGCAGCAAAAAAGATAAAGCTGTGTTTACATTCACGTCATTATAAAAAATACAATGATTTACGTGATTTAATCGATTTATGGTTTGTTTTAGGTGAATTTGATAATGCCGGCGCAATGATGTCCGTCGACGAGACGCTGATGTGCAGCTTTCAGATCCTGAAGCCCGCTGACAAGCGGAAGTTCCAGTACGGCGGGCTGAACGCCGGCCGGCCGGTGACGCCGCCGCGCGGCGCGCCCAACAAGAACAAGAAGAAGTGAACGTGAGCTTGCCGCGCCGCTCCCACCCAGCGACAACATGATAATTTCATAAATTTACTAATTAACTAGTTAGCGGAATCAGCGCAGCGCGACAGGCGCAACGGCAAACACACAAGGGATGCCACAAAAACAGTAAACCTGCGTCAACATAACCTCATTTTAAGCCTATACACACATCATCATCGCATCATGTTTTTATCATCATGTTTCTTATTTAAACGCCTTAGTTTAATTACATATTACCTAATTTACCTTATTTAAATGTGGCAAACACCAGCGGGCTTCATTTTTAAATTTCGTTTTCATGTTTGACGTTTTATTGACGTTATTGGACGCAAGTTTCAAATAGTTGTACAATTTTAAACGACATTTAATTGAAGTCGAGTGTCGACTAACGAAAGAACGAACGCTGAACCACGAACGAGCGATTTATACGATTGTTAATATATTTTCTCATTTGTGCTCCGCCTCTACTCAACATAACCACACTTCAGAGCTATCGCCAACCATTTATTATTATATTATACATTGGATTGTAATTTTTCCAAGTATGTAGCTGTAAATATTCTTGTGAAGCTCTCCCGCTCCCATTCATTATTAGTCTTCTTTCTCTATCATTGGATTAATCATGTTTATTTGTAATTAAATGTTTTAATGAGATTAATGGAAAAAAAAGCTGGCGGATTAAGAGCGTTTGCAATTAAACGATTGATATGAATGATAA
>JARJDQ010006168.1:0-11233 GCA_030264215.1 Geostiba sp. GC000077 | reverse complement strand
CAGGACATCATTTGCACACATCGCACATGATGAGAACGTGTCAATTTATTGATCATGCATAATGCAATCAAGGCATATGTGTTACGCACATGCATGTGGCTGTGGCTGATCGCTGAATATTATTAGTTATTGCCGTTATTGGCTGTTGCATGAATGATGAGGAGGCATTTGCTATGCAATTCCAAGAATTCCGCTCAATATTTCAAGTGGTATAGGGTTCAATACTCGAGTGTCCTTTTGACTGAATGTCCAATCACCACTTATATTGGAGCGCAGTGATTTTGAAGCTTTTCTTTTCGCAAATTCCTTTCCTGGGAGAGTTGCAATCTTGCAAACAGGTGCTTCTTATTAGGCATTCTAATATGACGTCATTGTAGCTGTAGGTTTGTAGGTTAGAGTTGTGGAGGGTAAAGAATAGGTGACTTTAATATAGACTTGTTCAGTGGTATTCCCTAAAAAATATATGTCGTTCCTCATGAGAAGTTACACTTAGGTTAGGAGACTTTTTACCCCATGAGTCACACTACAAATCAGGGGAGTTTAGTTTTCACCCAAAACATGTTGGCTGTACTGACTGTTAGTTGCGTTGATGACTGAAATGATGACTATTTACTACTATACTTAACAAGAACAATTGAGAGCTGGATTGAGTTGATGAAAAACACTTCTCCTTACAGGCACAATAAGACAATATGTGACTTGAATTTAGGTTATGTATGGCTTCACTGCTCTGTTTTTGTTTGCCTTCTAGATACATTTTATTTTAGGTGGGGGGGATTATACCTAACTATCAATAAAGTAGCAATGAGTGACCTTCAGATTGTTCCGAATGAAGTGTGAATAGTAGAATCAATTGAATTATTATCATCCGCAGGTATGCCGGTCCACTGGCGACGATTTCCTACCTCTACGTGAAAAGCTCGCGAGAGCTGCAGACGACGGCGACCATCGTCATGTACGAAACACGCCATCGGGAAAGCCGATCACGTCCGACCGACTCGCAACGCACCTCCATTGACATGCGGTAAGTATTAACTAGCACCCTTTGTTCGGTGGTTTGTGTATACTTTCCATCACAAGTCGTAGAGTACAAGTTCACAAAGGCTCACATTTTCGCAATAATTAATGCTTTTCTGGATTCTCGAATCTAAATCCACGAATCCAGTAAACCAGCAGCCTTCCAAGAATACGAAATTTGAACTTGTTGCCGAACAGGACCCTCCATCCGATTCAAATTAACTTGCCGCTTGCTTCGCCCCTTATTTGATTTGGGCGACCTTTTTTGCTGATGAAAATTTCCTACCCGTCCTCGACTTACTGCTGTTTAGGTTTTCGGGTAACGGTAAGTTACGTAAGTATATTTAAACATGCGCATCATATTTCAACCTCGATCCCTCGATCCCCGAAAATAACCCGCTGAAAGCTCAGAGAGCGTTGTTGGCCAATTTTGTCATTCATCCCCAAGGTTACGCAATATTTTCCAGGTCGTACATCTTGACGAGAGCCCGAGAGGGGAAAATAAATCATCATTCATATTTTTTTAGTGATGTCCTCGTTCACGTTCGGCAAAGCGTTGTCCATTGTGTGGAAGCAAAAAAATGCAAACAAAAATGTGAGATGAGCGAGCACACAGGTTCCGAGGATCGATTCTGTCAATTTGATGCACTCTATCCCTTGAGCCCAAATCCAAATAAATTGATTTCATACGGAATGATTGAAGATTGACAAACGCATTTTTGCAAAATATTGATGGATGATTTACGTTGGTCAATGGCCGCTTGTGATATCTCTGTCTAGCGCTTGGTAGCGAAGACCAGAAGATCCTGGGTTCGATCCCCAGAGCCGGCAGAACATTTATAATTTTTGTCGATTTTATTCAATAGAAATGTATTATGTTTCCAATCGTACATATCATAGAACTAATGTTAAAATAAATAACATTTTTGTACACACTCACAGTTTGATATATTCTTTAAAATTGAGCATTATTTTAGAAAAAAGCTCTTCGTAGCAAGAAAATAAATTAAACGAAGTTAAACGGGACAATTTGCTTTTACTATAGGCAACCAAATATACACCAACAAGAGGCGAAAGGGTACAGCCATTGAAACCTAACCTATAAACCTACGCTGTTGAATTCTTTTGCGATTCTTTTGTTTTGTAATTTGTTTATATTGCAATTGTCCTGATGCCTGATGTGAAGTGGGGTTAAGCAATGAAAGAGGTGCCGTCGACATTTCCGGCACTCGGCGGAAGTGAATGGTAGCAAGGGTGTCGAATAACAGCACTTTTAATGGCTATGCTCGCCGCCAGCAAGTCAAACTCGTATTAAATATCATTTGCGCGGCCACTGGGTGCTTCGCATCGCGTCTCCATTCTCCATTGTGTGCGAATTCACGCCAATATCACCAACAAATAGAAATAAATATCGACACTCATGATGGTGCTTTTTGAGGGCGCACGATATCCAAGAAAAAAACCTGCGATAAATCTGTGCTTGACAGTGTACCAAGCGAACAAACACATTTTCTAGCACCCTGTCCTGTGACCCTGTTTACCTGTATTCTTATATTTCTCGAAGTCGAAGCCGATCTAGGCTCCAGCAGCTAGCATGCATCCTTCCTGGACTTCGTTCCAATGTTCAACTTGTTAATTAATAGAATAATACAGCAGTCATAACACGTGAAAATGAATACTTCATGAAAGTATAGTTGTTGGTGCTGTTGGCCTGTTGGCCTGTTGGTTAGTTAGGATAGACGTAGGATATCTTGCATTCTTGCCCGTTGCTAGGTGGATGAAATTAGCACGCTTTTATGGAAGTCAAAGGAATGTTGAGATTGCACTTTCATGTCGCGCTTTTATGAGCATGAATAAAATAGCTGCTAAAATAGCCGGTAGGTTAACCTACCAGTTAACCTAAAATAACCGGTTGTAACCAGTTACTACTCAATGAGCATATTTCGCGTATTTTATGTTTTACACACTGATGTCCTTTTTCCTTCACACGTTCACACTCTGGGGAAATACGAAATACAGGATTAGGGTTGTTAAGGTTAAGGATGTCTTTCTTGTGCCTTTTCGCGGAATATTGTGTGGATTGTAGCATACTTCACCTCGTTTTGAGCTTTGCTTTCAATTTTCTGCTTCGTCGTCATGCTTTCATGCAGATTTTTCTTGCTATCCCCAAAAAATATGTTTTTCATCCCTCTTCAAATCCACTTATCCGGTTTATTATGCTAAATATTGGTTAAATATTAATTTATATTGAAAAACAAAGTTAAAAATCTCTAAAACATAAATATTTATAAATATTAGAACACACTGTATGCACACACTGTATGTAGGGATGTCAAAACAACAATTATGCGCATTTTATGCGTTGCTAGGTTCGACCAAAGGACGCAAAAAAGTGTTGTTCAAAATTGCCAATCTTTGCAGCGTAATAAGGATTCCGGTCTGTATGATTTATTTTTAGCCTCTCAGCGGTACTTTTTTTTTTGTCTCGCGAATGATGAGCGAGTGAGAGGAGGGCGGTCGGAGGGAAGCTGTGCATGCCTGGATAATGACGGAAACGAACGTGAAATTGGTTTCCCTTCCTCTTTACGTTTCACAGGACTCCCTTCCCTATCACCCTAACACCGATGATTTCGGCCGTGAATTCAATATTAATTGATGTAAATAGAAACAAAATAAATGCGCACCGATTTGACATTAGATTCTTGTGTACTGTTCGCCGCCATTTTGGAGGATATTGAGTTGGTCAAAATACGTTAAGAATGTGAGTGTTGCTTAACCAAGAAAATTTCACATTTCTTACGGCCTTGAGCCTTCCTTCATAATGAACACACGTCAATCGAATGTCGATGAAAGCTTTTTATTTCCTCAATTATTATCTCCGTCGAGAATTGATGATTCTCTTAATGATAATTAACAAATAGCAATACAATCATATTGATAATGTATATTGATTATTTGCTTTTTCCATCGTCTCAAGACTCGAGTGTTCGAATTTCGAATAAGTCCTGAATAAATAATGAGACTTCAATGAATCGCCACCAGTGGCAGTTAATGTACGCTGTGCAGCGTTTATTGAATCATTTATTTCACAGCTGTTCTAGCTATACCACACCGTACAAATGTCGAGTTACCGGTTCGAAATTAAGTTTCGCAGAGAGCACAGTTTCCGTTTCTAACGCGAGCGTAATTACAAAAGGATTTTAATTGGCGTTGATTGGAATTCAGTATTTGGATATGGCAAGTTTTTGCTTCTAGATGTAGGGTTAGGCAAATACATGTAAATTGAGTTGCCTAACACTAACTCACAAACTGAATATTATGAGTAATGGTGAGTACGGTGAGTATGTGCATGCGTAACGTTTAATATTCTGACATTTTGCGCAAATCTCGCATCCGCAGCTTGGGTAAACGTGCGATAAACGGTCCGCGTGCGAATTTGCCATTAATCAGGAAGCAATTTACCCCGCAACTGCCAACTCATAACTCGTAACTCTCGCAAAACCATTTGCACGGTTTCTGCACACTACCGCTGCATTCAACCTTACGTACCTACGTATAGTTGATTATGATCTCCGTTGATATACTTATAGGGATGTTTTGAGGAGGGTGGAAGGTGATCCAAAGGCAGTGTGAGTGATATTTAAACAGAAGAGTACATTTCAGTTGTGTGGGTATTAAGAAGCTTAATTTCTGCCCAAAAGAAAGGTCACTGCTTCTTGTTTACATTTCATTAGCAAGTAAGTATGGATGACTTGTTTTCTCAGCTGCTTTAATTAAAAAAATGCTTAAATTGGAATAAATTGAAATAACATTGCTCTGTGCGCGTATTCAAATCACGAGCGTTGTTTTTTACAGCAGGAGCTTACTAGAAGAAACTTAATTACTTCGCCCTGCGTCTTGGTCTTGGAATATCTTGATTGTCTCGTTTTTGTTGCTCCACGGCTGGTGCGACGTTGCGCATGTTTACCAATATAGCAATGAGGCGATGTTCTTCCCCGCCGGACAAGCAAAGTCCATTACCATTGTTGCCATCTTCATTTAATCCAATTTGAAATTATGTGACTCGCTGCTGGCTTGCTGTTAAAAATAGAGTTTAATTATAAAATAATAAACTTGAAACAGGCTAATATTAAACAATTAAACGCGGATGTAATAAAGTTCTAAATTATGTGTGGGTGCAAAGAGCGAAGAGTTTAATCTATTTTTGGTGGTTTGATTGGTCACTTCATTAAATTTGACATGCGGGAATAAGCACGAAATTTGCAAGCGCAAATATGCTAAACTTTAATGAGCTCTACGTTGGGTTATGGGATTCAAATCAAATAAGCATTGATATAATGAGATGACGATCACAATGCTGCAGAGCTTCACTACTTTTGCACTTCACATTTTGCATCATTAGGGAAATTGTTATTTATGGAAAATGCGGAAATACCACGAGTGTAAACTTATCGTAGGCAACTTCTTATGCACATTATTACATGTGCATGATCCATGTTATGTTATGATTCAGAAGATACGCAACTTCTTATACGCATTCATTTAACTGCGTGTGGATTCTAACTTTATCAATAATTTTCAATATCAACACAAACACAACAACTCAGCGCAGTGTCTGGAAACTTTTAAGAGGCTTATTTACTTACTTAAAACTTACTGTTGAATTGTGCTTTTTATTGCAGTATTGTTGTAGCGTTCGCTCTAAATTGTAAATTTCAGAAATTCCAAGTAAAACTGTAATAAATTGCATTAAAGTAAATTTCTGCGCAAAACAAATTTACTTACAAAATGCTCGGTTCTCATAAAAAAAACGTGGAGATAGACTTTGTGATAGGCACACAGCATGAGAGAACGCAGGGAACGCGAGATTATACACAAAAATGCAAACCGTAGAGTTTTAAGAAATTTACCTTTTTTTTTTTGTTATTAAACATCTTGAC
This sequence comes from Geostiba sp. GC000077, assembly GCA_030264215.1. Lineage (NCBI taxonomy): Eukaryota > Metazoa > Arthropoda > Insecta > Coleoptera > Staphylinidae > Geostiba > Geostiba sp. GC000077. Next base: position 5,276 of record JARJDQ010006168.1, on the reverse strand, counting down.
GTACGAGTTACGGAAGAACGGAAGTTAAAATACTGCCATCCCAAGAGGGATGAGGCGGAAGCTAAACTCTGGAAAATGAAACTAAGATACTGAGAATAAACTGAGAATGAAACGAAATGAAACAGAGGAGAGAGAGTAGAAAATTATGTGAGTTACGAGATGCGAGATGCGAGTAATAAAATGTAAAATTCATGTGTTTTTTTTCCATCACGTGCAGAACATCACATCACGTCCGACATACTTTTCATAAAAATGCACACACACATGCACAATTTACGCTTTCAGTTTTTCAGCATTCCAGCAGGAAATTGCTTTAAAGTTAAGGTTTAAGTTTGGTTACATTTTATGTGACGGATGCAGCACCTCAATGAAAGTCAATATATTGGAGGAGGGTGGAGTGGGGCTCGTAAATTAAAAGTAATAAAGGCCATTTTATGATTGCTGCACTTTTAATACGCCTCGGCACGGCAAAATATAAAAACGTAGACGCTAACATGAAAAGAAATAACAGGATAGCAGTGATGTTGAAGGTAATATCGTCAGCCGTATAAAACGATGCGACGGGGGCGATTTTTCCAGCTCCTGAGTTGAGTCGATTTTCACGACGCTATTTTGGCTTGTGTCCTAGTATCCTCATAAACGAGAAAAATCTTTAGGCCGACGTTCTCGGAGAATTCAGGATTCCGCAAGCGGTGCACCTAATATTACCTCAACGATGAGATTTGTCATTGCAGATTTACAGTGACGTCATTTTTTATTACGTGTGTAAAACTACTCTGTCGGTTTTATGCTCTCCTAGGTTCGTACGGTAGTACTATTAAATTGGAGTTTAAACACACTGTATAGATGATAATGGCAAACGTGACGATGAGACCTAGATCAGGAGGCGGCGTTGAAGACGTGTGTGGTCGCTTAAAAGCGCCGCTCGCGCCGCAGAGCACTCAAGTTAAATCGACTGTTGGTGTTGGGGAGCTCGGGGGATGCATCCCTTTAACTAATGGCACTTGCCAAATAGACTTGGGATGTTGGGAACGTTGGGAGTGGAAGGTGTTAAGCCATCCCGCCAACCGGGTATCATTATGTTCTGCAAATATTTAGGGAATGGGGGATATGCTATAGCTATAATAATCGGCGTTTGTAAAACTTTTCATGTTCATTGAAGTGAAAACGGCCGGATATAATGTGGGGATTTTGGACGACTGGACGATATACGAAATGTGTGTATAACTGGGTATAATGGGAGGCGAAAATCGGCCGCAAATCGAATGAAAACATTGATGGGAGTGGGAGATATGCGAATCCAGGAATCGGAAATCAGAGAAGCACGAATTCGAAATGTGAAAGTGCGAGAATGGAAAAATATCGATGAATATGTTAATTGAAGTTATCTGCGCACCTCGCTGGCGATGGCGTGATGATTTATAGGTGGTGATATTTTATGGATGCAGGGTGAGAACTGAGAACACACCGCTAGCAATCAACAACAGATGTATAGAAAGATTGGGAAGAATATTCTGATCGGTATATTCCCAGAAATCCCTGAAAATGCTAAAATGCTGCTTTTCTGCTCGATTTAACTTGGTTTTAAATCGTTTTTAATATTTCATCAAAACACTTAAAAGCAACGAAAAATAGATGACATTGATGTGTATTAAGTTGCATATAGTAAATTTCAATATGAAGCAATATACCATCAATATGCCAGATGTACAACAACGTGATTTTTTGTACTAAATGCCCAATAACTCAAAATTGAGAACAACCAAGAGGAGCGTGAAATTTCCTTTAATTTGATATATTTCACAGTGCAAGTATTGCCATGGAATAAACCAACTATTGTATTTTTAGATTGTCTTATTTTTAAGTGTAGCGTAATATTTCAACCTGTCAATTATCTGCCAAACATTTGTGGACTTTTCATATATTTCTGCGCACTGCTTGGGAATAACTTAGAGTGCCTACTTAGTCCTGATTGAGTTATTGTGCGCTACAAAGCCAAATCAAATCGATCAGGACGCATAAAAAATATTAACTTGTTCATGTCCATGATAATACCCCGCACATCGAGGGAAGCAAAAACAGGGCGAAAGTAATGAATCGCGTTGGAGTTCTGTTTTGAGTTTGCTTTCCCTTTCTCCCCGCACCTCCAAAGAACAATAACCGATGTGGAAAAAAGTATCTACGGACGGACGGGGGACCCATTTGGGCTATGTGTTTCCAGACATTGCAAACATTGCTGTCGCTATTGGTATTACTCAAATATGATTTACGAGATGGAAATTTTATATCCGCACCAAACATGCACACATCCCTGAGTGGCAGAAGCGTAGGTACCTATATGTATTTTCAAACACTACACGGTCGTCGAGGAGCCCGGAGCATAAACATTTCTAAAATGTTGATATAAAAAAACATTCACATCATTCAATGCTTCCATTTTATTCAGTGAAAATATACGCGAAGGGGTGGACGGAAAACATAACAAGTCTTCCACTTTCCACTTTCTACTTAACCTCCAACAACAACTCCAATGCCCGCTCTATTTATTGTAGATAGCTTAGACTTAGATCATATAGATTTCATGGACACAGCATAGCCCATTAAACCAATGAGTTAACCGTCGATCATCTCCGATATACAATACTTCCCTGACATTTGCTTGACAGATCCATTTCGTGTATTGTAAGTTGCCTACCTTAGACGCCAATTTGCAAATTTTTCATTTTATTATTTCTTATATTATTATTAATACCGCGCTTTTCTTGCATTTTTATATATATTTATTATTACTGTCATGATTTATCAGATATATACAAGAAAAGTTTTGCCGTTCTATAAATTATAAATAAAATCTAACATCACCAAAGGTAAAAATAATTATAACATTCAAAACAGCGAATTCTTATAGTATTGTCACGTAAATACCTCTATTTTATTGGTATTGTCATATAAAATTATAGGTTTTAACGTTCACTTGGTTTTCTTCGACTTCTAAATTAATTTGCGAATTTCTACAAATAATATAGGCAACTTCATTTACACGAGATGGATTTAAGGATATATAGATCATTTTAGGTGTATCGTCTAAGGTAGATAGGATGACTCCAGCGGCGTGCGGTGACATTTTAAAATTGCAGAGAGATTAAATTTTAGGGTTTTGCAATTTTGAATCTTCCTTTGATAAAAAAAACTTACAAGTATTTAATGTGTTTTTTACAAATGAATAAAAACGTTGTTTGGCAAACAGGCGTTCAGAAAATGTTGAGTTGTTTTCATCGCACGTCCCTGTAGCAATCAATTAATTCTCTGCTAATATTTTGAGCATTTAATGTGATCCTGTTTTCAACGTCTCGTCAGACAACAACATTCGCAAGCAAAAAGAAAAGAAGTTGATGAAAAGAATAAATGCTGGTATAATAGCTTATAAATGCAATTCAATTCCATGAAATCATGTAATGTATTTTAAATCTGCAATTGTTCTCAACTCTCAAGAGTGAAGACGCGAAGAGTAGGAAAAGTAAGATAGACATTGGAAATGTAAACCTTTTGTCGATGCTGTTCTCTATTGATTGTATAAATGCATGAGGGTGAATCAGTGTTGCAGTGTAACAGTGTTGTATATTCAAAATAACATAAATCAAGCAAAATGTATACTCTACAGACGTGTAGGAAAAAACGTAGATGATCCCGAAGTAAACAAGTTGAATGTGTTGCCTATGTTAAGTTAGAAGTCAATGTTAAAGTCAATATGTCAACTATGAGTACTATGGATGGAAAAAAGCGCAGGGGGCAATAAACAACGAAAACTATATTTAATGAAGAGTAATGACGCTTAATTACACACTCTCCCCAGCCCGTCCCTCTCTCGGGAGACGAGAGACACAATACAGTAATTTAATTAATTATCTCCAAGCGTGTGCTTTCATTACACTCATATTGCGCTTGCGCGCACGGGCGCAAAGTGGGCATTAGGAGTTAATTGTATGGTAGTCAAAGTCAATAATACTGACATTTTCCACTTGCAGGGGAAGCCGCGGGGAGAGCGACCTGCTGAGTCAATACAGCCGCAGCAGCTATCGCAACAATCAGCTGCCAGGTTTAAGCCGTCACCAGCTGCAGCTGACGATGAGACATTCGCAGAATGGCGACTCCAACGGCGACGTGGAGCTGGACGTGGGGCGCGAGAAGCGCTCGAATAAATACCTCGCCGTGATGGTGACATTGTATGCGGTCTTCATGGGGCCGCTGATGGTGTTGAGGGTGGCGAGGCTGGCGCTGCTGGAGACCTACGAAAACGCCGGCCATTTTGATCTCACCTACACGGCGTTCGTTTGGCTGGCGTTCGTGCCGACCTGTACAACGCCGGCGTTGTTTTGTGCATGGCATATGAGCAGGTAAGACAAAGCTTCCTCTGTACTATAACCTATAACCCTTAGAGGCAGAGCTGAAGGGTTTATGCAAGAGGCGCTAGAAAAAATGACCTTAAACTTTATTCCTCTATACCGCGACTACATTTTAAAAGTATACATATAAAATTGTTGAAATTTTCTTGGAAAACAATGCATGTGAAAGCATATGTATACGTTTAAAACGGAAACACTGTATAGTGTTTAGTGTTCGTCCCAAATACCCATAGAATATTTACGCTCTTAAACCGCGATAAATCCTGAAGTGGTGTCATTATTGTTGGTTTTACGTCTTTGTATATACTCCTTGGGACGCGTAATATTTCGTTGACGTTGCTTTGCTGCTTTAACGCGTGTGCACAACACTGTCGATAAATTTAAGGTTATGGTATAAGATTCAAACAAAACACTTTTACGCTTGTCGCTTGGGTTCGACGTTCTATAAATGATTCGATGATAAGTGATGGTAAACATCCCCCGATCCCTCGCATAAACGTCTGGAGTGTCTGGACGTCGTAAGTATTTATCAAACGCAAAAAAAGCATACTGTACAAAGCACAAGTACCAGAAAACGATAAAACAAAAGCATAGTGGAATAGACTTGTTCAGTCACCTCTTAAAATCGAATATATTTCTAATGTAGTCAAAGAACATAGAATTAGGACTCCTACAACTTAATACTAATTATATTACAAAAGTACATATTATTTAAGCTATTCAACTTTCAATGTTGTAGTGTGACGTCACACTTCCATATTTACGGTAGGCAACCACACATACCTATTATGTCCGATGGCTCGCTAAGGGAATGCTTTATTCTGAGTGGTTCTCTCAAGGTCATCTAGTGCGCTGTGTAATCAGCTGATTCAG
>JARJDQ010006164.1:0-10965 GCA_030264215.1 Geostiba sp. GC000077 | reverse complement strand
CGCATGTTGCCATGTTTGCAAACATCATCGAGTGCACACAATGTATCATTGCCGGCTTCTAGACGGCCTAACGACGAAACGATGGAAGGATGGTAAGGTTTTCGAGCACGTCTCACGTCGCCTTCCGAATTATCCCAGTTTCTCGTTTCAATCGCCAGCGAAGGCGCAATTCTTTTACCAATTCGGTTCGTGTCATCACGAATATCAATCTAACTTCAAACGCATCCTTGCCAAACGTAACGGCCACTCGAAAATGTTTATCGTTTGTGTGTAATTCGTAGCTCACGCTCGCCACACACGCGGCGCGCAATGAAAAAGAAGCCTCAAAGCGGGGCACAAAAGTGAATCCCATCCTTAAGGTTGATGATTGCAAGCTGTAATTTGGCGGTGCGGCGATAGAAAATAATTATCGCGTCAGCTCGCAGATAATTAATTTCATTCAGCACAGTTTAGGCACCGCGCGCCAAACTGATAATGGACAAATACAGAAATTATTATGTCATCCACGAAGTAAAGCAATTAAAAAACATATGAATATTGTGCGTGATGAAAGACCTCAATTCGTAAATTCGTGCTACGTGTGCTTAATTTGTTCTGTTCGAACTTTGAATCAAAAGAAACACGTACCCTCTGTGTCTAGGTCTAGCTAGACACCACTAGAATACAAAAATACAATTGATATACTAAAATGTGGAATAGTGGAATGCAATAACGGAGTAGATTTTGGGCCAATTTGTAAAACAATGAATTGGAATGTGTGTTACAATGATGCAAGTTTCGATGATGATATGTTGATGCTCCGCAGGCGAAATATGTATAATAAAAGGTTAATAATTTTTAAGTAGAAAATTTGGTAACAACTTAGAACTTGGTAACTAAAACAAATGCGTGAGGCGTCAAATAGAGGTTATTAGTTTTTTTGGTACTTTTGCGTGAACTGCAAACTTTTGTTGCTCACTTGCTGGGTTTGTAGTTTAGTCGGTCGTCTCCTAGTATGATGTGAGATGCGGTAATGAATTTCGTGAGAAATTACGCTAAAAATCGAAAGCAAAGTAAGAAACAGTCAGAAATGAAAGGAAAATTAACCTAGAAAACATTCAGTAAACATTCAAATTGATTGCTAATGTATATTTACAGCGCCGCCATTTTGTTTGGTTGACGACACCAGCGCCATCACATTTAAATCGTTTCAATCTCAATTTCAAGATTGCAACAATTGCAGGTTAAATAGTGATTTATCTTGGCGCAAATGCAAAATGCGTAATATTTCAATCAGTGTAACTAAATCCTGAACGTGTGGACGTAATTTTATTGCAACTCATAAATAATAACTCTAGATAAGTGCAATAAATGCAAGATAAATGCGTTTTACGACCGGCGGCGTTACAAAACACGCAGTGATCTTAATACTTAGCCATCACAAGCACACAATATTAATTGTTATCAGGTGAGCGTATCTGAATCTGACCTAATGAATAAATCAACATCAACGAGCAGCGCGTTGCGGTAGTGAAGAGGTTGAAGCAGTTGGAAGATTATGTAGAAAAATTGCGCAATTTGACGCGCAATTTACTTGTCAAAACGCACCGACACGCGAATCCTCCTCGGCAATTTCAATTACCTACGTTTGATTAAACAGCACCAACTGTGCTTCGATGAGGCGGTAATCACTGAAATCTCGAAAAAGTGGCGAACGAAAAGGCAAAGAAGTAAAGCACCAAGCGCATTTACCATTCGAAAGATTCTAAAGAGGATGGAGGAACCTAACCTAGTATTTTGTGTCAGTCGCAGTCTCGTTTGATCCATCATTTCCTATTCAATTATACCATCGTTCAATTATGGTTCTCACAGCGTAACGTTATTTATTGTGTAAACTTTAATAAACGTTCGTCCATTCGTAAAGATTGTAACGAACTACTTACTAAACATTTGGCAACGTGGTAAAGGACAGATGAGATGTAAGTTTGGTTGCCTAGCATGATACACATTTTAACACATTTTACAGTTTTCAGTGGTTTTCAATGCGTTCTGAAACGTGCAATTATCGATGCTAACGACGGCGACACGGCGAGATGTGTGATTAATATTCTGATTTGTGATTCTCATCATCCAGATGCATTTGTGCAGCATCTGAACATCTGAAGGTAAACGCTTTTTTGTGCAAACGCGTCAAATGCTTTCCTAATGAGACTCGGCGCTGCTCTGGCGGCCTGGCGGCCTGGCTATCGAAAGAACAACGAACGACCTTACAGTGAAAGTAACCCCGCATGTGCCGGCGTCGTCGGCAGCGCTTCCCTTCCCATTCCATTCGTCACACCAACGCACACCTTGGATGCTGTCGGTGCTGGTCTCATCATCATCATCATCAGCATCGGCAAAGGTAAACAATGCCGCAGCAGGCGGCACAAAGACCCAGGCTCTCTGGTGAGTCTGGTGGGAGGGCTCATCATCGTCCTCTCCTTCGCCTTCGCGGATGGTCCTGCGCCGCGCAGGGTTGATGAGTTTACGGTATAAATGCTCGAGGATGGCCAGGGAGCTAATAGTGTGCGCTTCGTTTCGGCGCCGAACACTTCTGCACACAAGCATAAGTGTTATCATAGGTACATAATACACAGCGTCGATTCGAATTTTCAAACTTATTCGTTGATTTGGTGTATTTTCAGTTTTAACGGTTGGCACCATTGGCATAGTTGAACGGGTCCGCCGACATGAGGAAATTACACACTTGTCTCGGTGAGTTTTACATGTAATCAGGTAATCAATTAAAAACTAATTAAACACAAGACACTTTTTTCAAATGTCTCATTAACATGACTTTCGCAACTTGTTCGTGTGATCGTGTGCATTCGTGTGAAACTCCGTTGTTGCACGAAAGTTACGATTTTTACCCAAACGTTTCCTGGTTGAAAAGTTAACATCTTCGGCATTAAAAATCATGTTTTTTTCTTTCAATATTCACTGTTGGACTGTTGCCGTGTGGCTGATTTTAAGTAAAGTCAGTTTAACTGTTTATGTATTTAAAATAATAGGTGCCACTGCGAGTCAAACGTGAAAATGTTGTGCATTGGCATTTTTAGCACAACGTTGTATGCGTGTAGCTGAGGTGAATCTTCTGCATGTGGGAAATTGGCTGAAAAGCAATTTTCAATGCTGTACTCGCGCGTCGTGCGAGATGCTCCTGTTAAGTAATGAGCGTATTCACCTAGTGTTACATTACGTGATTGCCGAGATGGCTGAGATTATCGCGCTCCGCGCACATATTCCGCAAGTATGCGAGACGCGCGCGGTAAAATTGCGTCAACTTTCCTTTCAAGGTTATGTGGCGTGCGCGCCGCACTTCTTTTCTTCTCACACTCGATTAAGCACCCACACCGCAATAATACTCATTATATTGCCGCACCGCCAGTCACCACTTACTGCCATTATACGCTATTATTATCATTAGATGCGCCGTAATTTATTACATAGTTTAGATTTAAATGCATGTGCTGCAAAATGCTGCAAGAAGCAGATATTTTGCAAACGTGCGATGGATAATGCTCAATAGCGAGTTCTTTTTATACTATTGATCGTCCCATTGATCATTTCATGACTCGTTCCTTTTCATTTGTTCACAGTGTTTCTGCTGGTGGCGTTTGGAGTTCAGGTATGCTTCAAGTCTACAACAAAATAAGAAGAAGTTTCTGATGATGTTCATTGCAATATTGTTCTAGGGTCAAAATGGTAACGGTTACAATTACAACAAGCCTGATAAACCCTTTGGAGGTCCAAGTGGTGGTGGAGTGGGGGCAACTGCGGGCCCGGGAGGAGCTGGTGGTCCCACCGGTAGTGCTCCAGGTGGACCACAGGGTTATCCATCTGGCCCAGCGCAAGGGCCCTCTGGTGCACCAGCTCAGCAAGCGCCTGGTCAAGGCCCAGCGGCTGGATATCCATCTGGAAGGCCACAAGGGCCACAAGGGACCGGTGGATTTCCAGGTGGACAGTCGGGTCAGGGTTATCCGGCTGGACGACCCGCTGGACCTGGCTTTCCAGCTGCTGGTGGTCAACAACCTGGTGGTTATCCTTCTGGCCCAACACAAGGGCAACAAGGACCACAGGGACCGCAGAGACCTGGTCAGGGACCGTCAACAGGTGGATATCCAAGTGGACAACAAGGACAAGGAGGGCCACAGGGACCTGGCGCTGGATATCCAAGTGGTGGTCCTGGTGCACCAAGCCAGCAAGGATCCGATTATCCGAGCGGTGGTCCTGGCCAGCAGGGACAGCAGGGATACCCGTCCGGGCCAGCTCAAGGTGGTCAGGGGCCTAGCGGGCCATCTTTCGGAGGTCAGGGACCTAGTGGACCTTCGTATGGTGGACAAGGTGGACAGACTCCGAGTGGACCTTCGTTCGGTGGTCAAGGACCAAGTGGACCTTCGTTTGGAGGTCAAGGTGGACAGGGACCAAGCGGACCCTCTTTTGGTGGCCAAGGACCAAGTGGACCTTCCTTCGGAGGTCAGGGACCAAGCGGACCTTCGTTCCAACAAGGGCCAGGCTTTACGGGAGGCGCTGGTGGTGATGGCAGTCAAGACGATGGTTCCTACGATGGCGGTGATTACTCTGCCATCCCCGGCGAACCAGACGTGGACTACCCCATTCTCTCCGAAATCCCCGAGACCTCCTTCCACTGCGACGACCAACAATATCCAGGATATTACGCCGACGTCGAAACCCGCTGCCAAGTGTTCCACATCTGCGCCAATAACAAGACCTACGACTTCCTCTGCCCCAACGGCACCATCTTCCATCAGGAGTACCTCGTGTGCGTGTGGTGGAACCAATTCGACTGCAACTCGGCGTCATCCCTCTTCGGAATCAACGCGAACATTTACGATTATTCCATCGTAGGAGCGCAACAGCAACAGGCAGGTGGTTACAATGGACAGGGTCCTTCGGGTCCTAGCGGACAGTTCCCAGGACAGGAGGGTCCGAGTGGTCCATCTGGGCAGTTCCCTGGCCAGCAAGGTCCGACCGGGCCGACGGGTCAATTCCCCGGACAAGGTCCAAGTGGTCCATCTGCTGGATATCCAAGTGGGCCGGCTCCATCCGGCCCTACCGGCTTCCCCGGACCCGGACCGCAAGGTCCACAACGTCCTCAAGGACCAACGGCTTCCTACCCTGGTCAGCAGGGACCAACTGGACCAACGGCGGGCTACCCAGGCGCTCAAGCTCCATCGGGACCATCCGCAGGTTATCCAGGTGGTCCCTCCGGTCCAACGGCTGGATACCCCAGCTCGCAGGGACCTAGCGGTCCATCTGCTGGTTATCCAAGTGCCCAAGGGCCAAGTCAAGCACCATCCGGAACGCGAGGTCCCCAAACCTCAGGTGGTCAACAACCCGGCCAATTCCAGGGCTACCCCAGCGATCGTCCTTCGACTGGTTTCCCCGCACAGGGTCAGCAGCCCGGTCAAGGTCAGCAAGGTGCTCAGCGACCCGGTCAGGGGCCACAACAGCCAACGCGGGAATATCTGCCCCCAATAAACGGTTAAACGTACAAATTCGCTTATAAAACTATCCTATCGAAACGGAAGTTACCCCAACCATGTTACCATATCGAGCCTTAGTTGAAAGAACGACATATGTACATAATATAGTAATTTAAGTTTAATTATTTAAAAAACGGAAACGGAAACGAATTCCACGTATTTTTATATGTAGCGACATCTGGCGCCCAAGCGGATCGCTTAACCTTAATTTAATCGTCATTCCATACCATGTAATAAACGCAACAACATGTTTCAGCTTCAAAATGTGTCTGTCAAAGATAGTACAAGCATTTTAATATAATACAGATATACTCTCAAGCCAGCAAACCACACAAGTACAGAAATTACTGCATACCAATCATCTTCTGATTGACAGACTCTAGCATCAACTGGTGTCCTAGGAAGCGCTTGAGGAGCTTACGAATGGCTCGAACGTACGCCGCCTCTAGAAAATTAAACTTCAAATGTAGCTTCTCCTCGATGTCGATGACATCGCAAATCGCCGTTTGCATCGACGCGTTGAACAAAGGCATCAAATTTTGGGGATCACTGAAAATCATTGCACACTATTACATCTTTAAACCGGTTGTTAAAAACCCACATTTTATCTGCATCCGCATCAGAATTGAGGCGATACTCATAATAGGACATTAGGGAGGGACCAGCTCCAGCCAATAGTCCAGGAATAATCAGCTTATTCTTATTGGTTAAGATCCTATATGCTGTGGGTGAAATTGGCAAGTTCGCCACTTCCACCACAACTTTCGCTTGAATTTTGTCCGCGATATTACAGGAGATGCAGCGCTCCAATGCGGAGAGTATCATAATGTCACAGGGCTGCGTGAAAATGGAGTCAAGGTCATATTCACGACACTTGGGGGAGAATGCGCGTACAGTTCCAAATTTCGCAATGTGTTTGAACAGGGCCTAATAAAAATTAAACTTGAGTTGAAGTTAAAGTTGAAGTTACGAAATCAATACGAAAGACTAAACACATGATCTTTTCATAACCTTGACATGAATCCCGGCCGGATCATATAGAACACAATCATGCTCCCTGACGCCGACGCACTGCGCGCCCTCTTTGTGCATCAGCAGTCCAATTTCCTTGCCAACCTTCCCCAAGCCCTGCAGTATGTAAGTTTTGGTTCCCAGGTTCGAGTCGAGTTCAATACGACTGGAAATGTTTGCATTGTCGAGGAAGCGCTTGATGCATTGCACCGCACACCTGCCACTGGCTTTGAGGTGATCACTCAGCCCACCTTGAGCCACAGTTTTGCCCAGAATTCGGGTGTGAGGGGCCAGGGCTTGGTGCGCGTGAAGGATGTCCATTTCAATGGCGGACGCCCCAACATCCGGCTCAACCAAATCAAGTATTTTCTCTAAAAAAAAATCCATTTTTTTGTGGTCTTATAAAGATTTTATGCATTTACCAAATTTAGGCGTGCGTGACATGTAATTTCTCAGCACATCATTAATCTCCGTTGGGTCCAATGCAAACGGACAGTACTTGATCCCTCCGCTAGCCCCGCCCATCACGATACCGAAGAGGGCGTTCCTGTAGGTTTGCTGCGCGGCAAACCCTTGCGAGTTGTGTCGATTTAGCTCGGCGTCAAACCGCAGGCCGCCCAAACATTTATCGTAAAACGTCAATCCATGATACGCCCGATTCGCGCGGACGATGGTCGTTCCAAAGGGGCAGCGCTTCATGGGTATGTTCATGTCCACCATTGCCTCGCACTTCTCCAGGTGGGCGATGCACGTGCGAAGCTTATTGGAGGCATCTTCGGGCGAACAATTCAAATGCGTTCGGACCTGCTCGACCAGCTCGGGAAAAACTGCTTTGTACGACGAGTGAATGAAATAGTTAACGATCTGGAGAAGTGACGCGTTGGCCAAGTAAAAGGAGTTATGATACTCCTCCGGGATTTCGTAGTTGAGGCGCACGGAATTCAAATTTCGCTTGAAAATTGCTCCGAATGTGGATTTCATTTTTGCGGCGGTGAAGGAAATTTTTTGTTTTGACAAATTTTAGTTTGGTACACAGTTTGGCATGTGTTTTGTCAAAAATATCAATGAAAGAAAAACAATTGAATATTTGTATTTTTTGCATTAAAAAAAATATCTCTAAGGGTGACGAAACCATCAACCGGTTGCAACGACCGGTTTACATGGAGTTAGATGGGCGATGGGCCTCGACCAACGGTGAACTGCTGCACAAATAAAGTATAGTAGACAAAAAACACCAAATTTGGGTCGTGCTTTACGTACAGCCAACTTAACGTTCTTTCTTTCATCCTGTATAGTGTGATTTTGATGTATTGTGTGTTGCCTATAGTGAAGGTAGAAGTTAAAGTAGGGGAATCACCCTTATGTTGTAGATGCATCACGCTTGCATACTCCTGTATGTAGTGTCTTTTTCTTTAATCTTTGGGCATGGGGCTTGGGGCATAATGTCGGAGACTTGGGAGTCATATGTTACTGACGTCGCGGCACATCTCCAGCGTAAAAATAGTCTCTGGTGTGGAAGTGGTGGGTCAACGCGTGAGCCCCACCGACCGGTCTAAACATACGCGCCTCTAGCCGCCGCGTAATTACGTAAGCAGCGTAACCGCGTTGTGTTTTATCTACGCGACTGGGTGTGCGCGAGCGCAAATTCGGGTGCTCGTGGTGCCGACCGCCGATCGCGTTGAGCAGTTCGATAAGTTGCGGCGAAGGTAGCAGTCCAGCAGTCGATCAGCAGGCGGAGCGAGTGATTTGTTTTGTACGACGGACGTTGCGGTGAGTCCTCTCCCGAGTCGCAATTGTTTTATAACAGTCGCTCGCGGTTGCGCCCCAAGGCTAATTTGATTTCTTGCACCTCCCAGCAGATAAAATGTACCATCTCAAGTCGACGGCGTTGCGCGGCCTCGCGCCCCTCAGCAAGGCGGTGTTGCGAGCGGTGCCGGCGGCCGGCAGCCGCGTGCCCACTCAGCAGCAGCCGCAGCGCAGCTACGCCGACCATGTAATCCCCGATCGGCTGAAGGACGTGCCCACCAGCCCCAATCCGCGCTTCTTCGACATGGTCGAGTACTTCTTCCATCGCGCCTGCATGCTCGTGGAGGATAAGCTGGTGGACGACCTCGCCAACGTCAAGGGCTCGCGGCTAACGCTCGCGCAGCGCAAGGCGAAAGTCAAGGGCATTCTCACGCTGATGGAGCAGTGCGATTACATCATCGAGATCGCCTTCCCCATTCGTCGCGACAACGGCGAGTACGAGATCATCAAGGGATATCGTGCGCAGCACAGCAGCCACAAGTTGCCCTGCAAGGGAGGTGAGTGTGGAGTCACTGGGGTGTGTAGAACTTGACTTCTTCCTGGTTCCTGCATTGCCATGGCAACCCATCTTACGCCTACGAAGTAGTGGAAGTATGAAAGCGTTGACAACGCCCCCTTTCAGCTCAATAATCTAAACTTCGGAAAAAAAACAAACAACACACGGGAAAAAAATTACATAATTGCCTTTGCTTTGCACGCAAAGTGGCAAAGTATAACAAGATTTGAGGTGACTGGGACTGCACATCATTTAGCTATTTAGCAAGTCCTATAGATGTCGCAAAGTCGCAACTCGTAACTCGGTCGCGTAAATATTTATTTGGATGCTTTACTTTCGCATCGTTGGGTATCTCGCCTGGCATTTCACTGTCGCTGGCTGTAAACAGTTTGCTTTGCACTCCAATCACATTCTCTGCGCTGCACGTGATCGCGTCAATCGTTTAATTGCTTGAATAAACAAGTCAGCTTATGCATTGTATTGCCACAGTATTGCTTTCGTGTAGATGTGTATAAACCATAAAACCCGTTTTAAAACCATGAATGATACATGCAAATGCCGAAAATCGCTGCTAAGTGAATATTCGGCTAATTTTGATTAGGTTTTCTTTAAATATGCGTTTTAATTCCGTGTCCCAGGCTTGTTTTTGTATTGAAAACCACACCGCTCGCATAATGGTCTTAAAATAAACGTAGGCGGTCACGTAGTACTTCAGCCACGATACAGTTTAATTTTCGCGTCACATAGTCACATTATTACACGTTTAAAATGCCAATACATGCATAATTTTACGTTTAGCACTCACTTCCGCGCCAGCGTTTTGTCTTTTTGCCCAAGTTGTCAATTGTTTCAACTTTCAAGTCTCCGGTGTAGTATTAACAAGAAAAAGCAAAATGGCCGCCGACATTACGCCAACGGAGACGTCATGAACTTGTTTTCTCTTCGTAATAATTATCATAATTCACAGCAACATACTATGTACACTTACACTTCGCACGCGAATACAAATTTATATTAGCGCCTTAGCACACACTTGCGTTTTCATTTGCGATACTGCGTTAGTGATACAGGGTGGTTCCGCATTTCCAACGGCCATAAAGCCATAAAATCAAGGTTATCGAAGTCGTAAAAATACGAAATGACATAAGGCGACAGTTTTACGCAACTCGGCTATATTTCATATCAATTTTTATGTGCGTCCTGTGCCCCGGTGATTGTATTTTGTGTTAGCACGCGTTTGCCTTTTAGTTTTAATGAACACCAGGCTGTAAATATTCTTGGTCAACATAGATAGATATGTCAAAATTTACGTTCCTGCATTCGTAGCACTCGGAAGATGTGAGTGGTTGTGAGATTAGTGTTGATAACATGTAATAATGAAAAACACGTGTTCAGAAATAGGATGATCACTGTTGTCAAGTTGTTGAACATAACCACACTTATTGATAGGTGTGATTCGGTGTGATTGGTGTGAATGGGTCAACTATGTCACATCCTCACATCTCACGTTAAGCTCGGATTTATGTTTGGCTTCTTCAAATGATTGATTATGTTGCGGTTGGAAACACACTCTTGACAAATTGAACACGTTATGACCTCGAAACGGCGACCCGACTCGAAATTAACGATAATTATTTATTGCCCATTTCGTCGGCGCCTTTTTTGAAAGTTGGGGTATTAATTTTTGAACGATTGATAGAGTATTGTACAACATGCACAAACCTTAGCACAAACATCGCCTGTTTATCTAAGTAGTGTTGATTTAATGATAACAATATACAGTGTGGAAAGCATGCAGCCGAACATAGGAGAATGGCATGTTCGCTTTTCGCTTTCCAACATTCTCAATTAATAATAACCATTTTTTTAATTTTAAAATTTTAAAATTCAAATATTTTACTTTTTCTATTTCTTTTTACACTTTGTCGAAATTTCGAAACCGAAACTCGAAACCGGTTTTTCATATTTCGGTTCTTTTTTATAAAATGAATTTCGGTTACGGTTACAGTAACCGTAATGTGATGAAATATTTCGGCTAACGGTTAATTCAACCGGTTAATTGTAATCCCTGACTCTAACCTCCTAGTCGTGGGAGAAAAACAAATTATTTCTCGCCATTTGAGCGAT
>JARJDQ010006135.1:0-10328 GCA_030264215.1 Geostiba sp. GC000077 | reverse complement strand
TAGAAATGGAACTGCATTCAATCGAGTCCGTGAATCCCTTCGCCAACGACTTCAACTGTGCATACAAGAGGATAGACGATAATTTGAAAACCTTGTAAAATAACTTTTTACTGCAATAACTGGCTAGTTACAGTAAAAAAATAATATAATAGCCTTATCTTAGAAGGAGTAAATAAACATTTCAAAGGGGTGTATATTTCGAGAACCATTGAGTATTGGATCTTCGTGTATTAAACCTTTCTTCTTGTTTTGATGTCCCCTATCACCCACCATGCTCTGTAAAGTTTTTTTTATTAACACCCTGTATATTAATAATCATTTTGGTGATGCTTGCACGTGTCGATCACGTGCAACGGTTTAAGTAATTAGGTGAACTAAATTATTCATGTATACAAAATAATTTATTGTGATGTTTAAATTGACAATGCCGAAACTAAGGAGGACAGAATCGTGAGCAATGAGCATTACTTAATCATACAGGGTATTAATTAAAAAAAAAAACGTTACAAAACAAGGTGGATGATACGGAAGATCAAAACAAGAAGAAAGGTCAAATATACTATGGTCCAATACTCAATGGTTCCCGAGATATAGTAATTTAAATTTTTTCTTTTTTCTTGAGGCTGTTTATTTAATTGTAGAAATTGAAAGAAATTTTTAAAATATTATGCCCATATTTTGTTATTTTTCCATTTGGCCCAAGCTTCCTCAACAATTAGAGTTTAAAGTTGAAAGAATTAACGAGTATGATCTTTGATGTTCACTCACAGTAATGACAACTTACCCTTTTGTTTAAACTGAAATTGCAGAGGCAAATTGGGCCAAGTCGAAATAAAATAAAAATACGGGTATACTATTCTAAAACTATCTTTCAATTTCTACAATTAAATACTGCTTATTGCACGTTGGTAAAATTTAAAATACCGTATTAAAGAAATAATGAAAAAGTTCAAACGGTTATATCTCGAGAACGATTGAGTATTGGACTTTTCTTCTTCTTCTTCTCTAGCTGTGTAAAGTTATTTTATTAACACCCTGTAGATAATATAGTACAATTGTCGAGTATTGTACTTTCCTTCATGTTTTGATATCCTCTATCATCCACCTAGCTGTGTAAAGTTAGTAAAGTTAGTGAAGTTAGTAAAGTTAGTAAAGTAGTATTTCTTCGATAAAATTAATAATAATAATAATATATTTTGCCACCATGGCTCGTTTATCGACAATTTGTAAAATACTTCATTGAGGAAATAAGAAATAATCAAAATGTTCAAACTATTATATCTCGAGAATCTATTGAGCATTGGACTTTTCTTCTTCTTCTCTAGCTGTATAATAGTACATTACATACTTAAAGTGGAAAACACCGTATTACATTACGAGCGAAATATTTCGCGAGGTCGTTCCTAAAGTGATGGGAGCCACTACCCTACCCCGCTACCGTGGCTTTGAGAACGGGTTCAACCTAACCGTTTACTCATTCCATAACGTTTGGGAACGTACTCCAGCGGCTGCCGGCAGCGAGCGATTTATCCAATTCCTTTTCTTATCTCCTTCGTACTTCGTTTGTTGCTCCCTTGTTTTCTACTTATATACATTACAATTACGTTATTTTCCACCTATATATGTAATGTATATAAGTGGAAAACACCTGGCAACTAATATAAAATCAATTGATCTGAAATGCACTCTTTTCAAAGCCACCATATTGATCGGAAATCATTATTTTCGACTATGGGAGCAGATATAGTTATTTTATTAACACCCTGTAGATAATATGGTACAATTGTCTTTTATGATATGTACATATTTATAACTTGTAAGTTAGCGAGCAAATATATGACTTATCAATCACAACAAACTCCTGCGATAATACATGAATACATATAAATTTTGCTCGCTTTACGCGCCTTCATTATTTATTTTTTGGAAAATCCAAGCCCTGAAAATACGTTATAAGTTATCTATTCAAAACAGCAGGAAGCCATGAATCCTGTTGTAAATGGAAATCGAAGGATAATATGTTGGCAAATTGTTTGTATATAGCTTTTAAAAGCGCACCGCGCACGTTTGTGGACTACGAAACTATATGAAAACGATGAAACTGAAATATGTAACTTTCCGTCTCGCGTCTCACGTTGCGGCTTAGTTGTTGTCCCGTTGATGAGATGATGATGATGTTGACAAATATTGTGCAGGCCCGATTTACGCAACGAGGAGCTTTTGTATTATGGCAGCGGATGGCAGACAAAGTCCATCCAGAGTTTGTCGAACTGCGCCGGCTCGGGGCTTTGCTTGACCAGCAGGCCAGCAGCAGACGGCGTGATTTTATGCGCTACTGAAAATCCTTGGAGACTGGAGAGTGTGAACAAGTCGGACCTGTTTCACTGATACTCCCTATCAAATTGCATTAATTTAATTAAAAATGCACGAGTAGATATTTTTGAACTTAGACGTGCAACTTTTCGGAACTCATATTGCAGAACGCAACAGGTGTTTTAAATACTTTTTGGGATATTCATGGAGACTTTGGGGGTAAAATCTCAAGCTATTACAAGCTTCATAAATAATTTTAATGCGTTTGTCGAGCGAGTTATGATCCGGCCGATAAAAAGGAAATTACAGAAACAGGTTTTTAACGTTTTATTGCCTCAATGCTAGTATAGAGTGATCGAAAATGCTTGCAGTGAAGTTGAATTTCGCGCTGAATTTCGTTTTCTCTAGGCAACCTATATTGCATGTGCATTTGAACAAACAAATGAAATCTTAAAATTATGATGAAAATTAAGATGCAAATGTTGAGTTTTGATATTTAGGATAATATCCCGTCAAACTGTTACGAATAGGACATAGGAGGTGGGAGGTGGCGGAAGCAACGAAATTGGGATCTGTTTCAATTATTTTCGATCGCTCTGTATTTTTGCTGTTTTCACTCTACGCCCGGATTGTGTCAAAAACCTTTAAAATTCAACAAGGTTGCACGAATGGCGAAACCGCTCGATACATTCTCGGGTCGTGTGTGCAAGTGCATTTCTGCAAATTGTGCAAGTGAAAGTTAACATTGCCGTTGCATTACAGTTTCACAAGCACGCACAATCAAGTGTTTAAATATTGATTTTTTGGACGTTTTTACCGTAAAACGAATTTTTTTAATTTTAGATTTGATGTACAAAAGAGCTATACAGAAAATAGAATGTGGTGAACATTGGAACATTGGAACATTGGAACATTTGAAAAGTCGTCTATTCGAATCAATTAAAAACAGCTTAATGCGCCAGCCACGGTGCGCTAAGAGTCGTCAAGAAACTATTAAAATATTATCATTGATGACGTCACGATGCAAGTGCATTTGTAGGCTATCCCAATTGCTACCACTTGCGATTTGTATACAGGGTGTGTAGGAATGAGTGTAAGGCTTTTTGTGGTTAATTCTCAGTTGTAAGTGTCGTTATAAAAAATAACTCTTAGCCCATCACAGTTGCAAGGTTGAGGTTAAAAGCAGGGAAAGCGACTGAAGGAGAGTGTTTGGCGAGCCGAAGGCGAATCAAACAAGCCTACAACAGTATTATGAACTGAATTGACTTAATTTTAAAACCCAGAATGAAAGCTCCTCTAAGTAAAGCTCTTACACTCATTTCACACACTGTATTAGTTCGAAATGCATTTGTTATACATATTGTTGTCAGTTTTCATTATCAATTAATGTTTCATTGATCTTTGCTTAGTGTATCGACGAAGGAAGGACGCAATTGCAGGTCGTTTGCATTACTGTTGTTTGCCCATCGCATGCGTTATCTCAGCAAAAGGCATAGTCCGTCATTACGAGCGCATCTTTACGTCTTCTAAACAAGAACTCATTGTCGGCGCAAGTGGAGCGGCTGCTGACGCAGGATGGGAAAAAAATTAGGGCCGCTGAGACAATGTAACCATTTGTTCCATGTTTCCATTTTTGCGCTTCACTTGCAGAGTGCAGACAATGCGACCCCGAGTCCCCCGACGATAAACAGTAAACACATTTTCAAGATGAACTCCCAAGTCGTATTAATTGTTGCTTTTTGCCCCTCGGTGGAAATACGGATTGGGATAGGGATAGAGAAATAGGAATAACTTCCGGTCGTGAATTTTCTGAATGGAGTTCTGAATATGTATCGAGGTGTTTTACAGTTGGATGCCTGGAGCCCTGGAGGTCGGAGGAAAAGGGAGGACAGACGGGACGTTTGCATTAAAGCTTGGAGCTGCGTCTGGTTTGGTATAGTTCTGTTCTCGGCGGGAGAGCGAGTGAGAGGGAAGCGCGTTATCATTATTCGCTTTGGTGTCGTTACACGCGGAACTCGTGCGTGTGCAGGACGGTATCTTAATTTAGACCAGGGCAGTTGACAACACTTGTTGTCCTGGCGACACACATGGGCGCGCAGAGCAGATTGACGTCAACTTCGGAGCTTCGGACCTTCAGACGTCAGAAGCCGGCCCAAAAAGCCCAACATTCTCTTGGAATGAGTCGGAAGCACCTTCGGTCCGATTTTGCTGCAGTTTGAAAAACAACACATGCCGTCTCCGTCTGGTGTCTCGTGCGAAGTCGAGCATCGAGCGGATATTTGATGCGCTTAGCGGCCTTTGCGCTTTTGTAATAGCAATAATAACGAGCGCGAAAGCTTCGGCGCACAGCCGCGCACGATGAAGCGATGAGCATTGAGCAATTGAATTCAGTGAATTCACAATTCAGTCAGTGTCTATCCGCGAAGCGCGACGCTCGCATGAGCGAATCCAAAGCTGAGCGGTGCGCCAAGTCGCGATTGCACCGTCTTGCCAATCGAATCGAAGTGATAACTGATAACTCTGATAACTAGAGCTACACAACACAACTGAGTGATTACAACTTTACGCACTGTTTCAAAAGCTTGGCTGATAAAAACGATTGCTGTGATAATCATAGTTTTAACTATATTAGTTTGGCGTGAGCTGTGAACTGTGATATTTTCTTGGAGGGCGATACTGATTGCGTGTAAGTAAGTAACTGCGCATTGCGCACATGAAATAGAATCAGGCGTAAATTTGTTGTCAACAGTTTTCCGGCTGCGCGCCCGATTCAATTCAATGGCAAATATCTGCGCTAAGTTGGTAATTATCGTGATGTCATGTATTCGCCGTCAACAGCACGCAGCAAGAACAAACAGTTTGCCCGGCGATAAGGGGAAGGACGTTCACATATAATTTATGCGCGCTGAAACAGGCTTAAACTGGATGTGTGTGGATGTGCACTTATCTGGCGCATGAATCTGTATTCCACTATTGCGTTTATCGTTATCTGTTTTGTGCGAACCTTCTAAATTTGTGCGAAATTAATTAATGCTGAAGCGATGTCGCTGTGAATGGGCTATGGGCGGAGTGTGCGATTTTTAAACAATATTTGCGCATTTTTCTGATGTTGAGCCTTGCGGCGATTTTTTATGACTTGATTTGTTGCCGCAAAAAAATGTACCACAAATATTTTGCGATTGCCGTCATAATTACACATGACACATGCAAGATTGGAGGCACAAGGAACAAATATAAAATTCAAAAGTTGTGCATTGGGTGTGAGACAGAAATAAACGGTTATACGCGAGTGAAATATCGTAGGTCATGAGCGTAAAATATGTACAACATTCAATTGCAAAATGCGCGTAAAACTACTGCTTTGCTGTCGTTTGCAGTTTATAATTGCAATATTGGTATGTATAGGTACCTACTTATTGTACATAATTGCGCGGAGGTTAATTTTATTTACATTAACCGAGGTTGTGGTATTACGCTCGTACAACTTATTGCGACTTAACATCGGCGGTAAATACAGTGCTTTTTATTACTCCCCGAACCCATAAAAAACTACACGTCTATGTTTCCAAATAAATGAAACAGCAATTAGAGGCGCTCTAAATAATACAACCGCTCCGACGCACTGTTTGTCCGTAAAAGTTTAAATTTCAACACCGCTACCCTCAATGTCACCACTTTAAGGGTGTGAATGTTATGAATTTTTGAAATTAAAAGTTTTCGCTCCCGCGCAAAACACGCCATTTTGTCAACTAATTTTCACACTAGGTGCTAATTCCAGGAGAACGGGAATGCCTGAATTTAAAAGCCCTTGAGACGGCATGTGTCGGGATTGTGCCCAGAATCCGTACTAACCACATCTTCCACCCCATGTTGATTAATACATTGTAAACTTTACTTTTTCGCCCAGTGTACGCAAACGCGAAATGCTGTAGGGTTGAAAATTTTCAGAATGATAGATCATACTTTTTCACGGGTTTTGCCGTCATCTGCATTTCCCTAGGGAACATCGTTCGGGAGAAAACGGGAATAAACTGGCGGGGGTGAACGGCGCCCTCTGTCGGCCGCGAAAAAAACAGTTCACGAAGCGGATTATTTTTAGCAACAAGAATTCGAAGAGAAAATTCAAATCGCCCCAGTTATTTGGGAGCAATCAATGAATCTGTTTTTTTTTTGTTTTTCATAGGCAATGCATTGGCCTATATTCGAGGATAAATGAAAAGCACTGCATATGTATATTGACGTTGGAGAATTCATTCAAGTATTATTTACTTTAGTTTAACTTCACTCTTCACTTTATAAAGTCTTCAACTTATTTTATGTTTGCATCTGTACGTTGTTAGTATGTTTAACGTCGCTATTTTTAGACGTTTCACACGTCGTCCGAAGTACATTTGCGTTCGAAAATAAATTTATATAACACATCCTACTATATCTATAATAAGTGCAAAGTCGACGAAATAAATGCGCAGACGACATTCCTGCCGAAACGTCTGCCAGGCTATATAAAATCAACCTTGAATTAGATAAATGCATTTCTACTCGATTTGCTATAACTACATTAGAGGAGGTCCTTAAAGCTGCAATTTTTCATGTTTTTTTGTTTGTTTTGCAGGTAGTATGAAAATGACGATGTACACGGCGCCTACAATGGTCCCAAGGCAACAAACCAAGGAGCGTGTGCGCCCGGGTCGTCCTGGCGGCAAGAGGCTTGCCACCCCGCGCTCCTACAGCGGAAAAGCACGCGCGATGGCTCGTCGTGGCTTGGACCCTTGTGATAATTCAAATGATAGTGGTCTTGGGTAAGTTGTTTTTTCTAAAATGCTTAGAAGTCTTTAGTAATGTAATGGATTAAGAAATACATTTTTAATCAACAAGTCTATATCTATGTGTTTCGAGGAAGGGGGTTTGGTATTGAAAGAGGTTCTTTCTTAATTTGGAAAATTACGTTTTGTCATTCTTAAATTATGTTTTAGTACAGGAGATATAAGCAAAAAACAGGTGTTTGACAGAACTAATTCCCACACAGATGGGGAATGCATTTTTTAGTTCGTTGATGGTATCTTTTTGACATACTAGAAAACATACTAGAAAAAAAAGCATAACTAAAAACATACTAAAAACATACTAGAAAAATCTAAGCACGCAAAGTGCGTTCCATCAAGGACGGATTGTCAAATAGATAAACTCCGTCTACTCCCGGCGCCTCCACAAACACGAATTCCTAAAGGGACGATCAAATCGAGACATAACCAATGTTTTTTACTATTATCTATCAATGAACCAAATCTTTATCGGATTAAAACTGGATTTTCCGAGGTAGACAAACATACAACCAAACATACAAACATACGTTGCCTTTTATTTACAAGGTGTTTCATATAACGCTGCAAATAGAAGAGGAGATTATTCTGCATCAAATTAGAGTCTAAAATAATCGTCAACTATGGGCTGTTTAACCTTTGTTTTCAAGATATAGTTTCTTTTAGATTTTCTAACAACGTGATTTTTTTGACTAAACGCCCAACAACTCAAAAACGAGAACAACCACAGTTATGAAATTAGCATCATTGGAAAGAGCGAGAAATTTCCTTTAATTTTATATATTTCACAGTACATGTAAGATGCAACAACAATCAAATACATACCGCTCATAGGAAAGAGAAATAACTCAAAATAAACTTACATAATTGTGAAATAAAATTTTTATCGTGGTAATTTCGAAAATTTCATGCCCTTTCCAGCAATGCTATTGCATAACACAAAATGTTAATAAATTCATTACGTAATGAACAAATGTTTCACAAAAAACACGGTAAAATAAAAATATTCGTGGAGGCGCCGGGAAAATTTCTTTCTCCAAATTTTGTGAATAAAAAAAATACATTTGCATGCTCAGATTTTTCATTAGATTTTTCTGGATTTTTAGTATCTCAAAAGAACTCCAACAACGAACTAAAAAATTCTAACCTAACCTAAAAAAACTCTTTCTCCTGTACTATAAAAAAAAACCGCTTCAAACTACCTTCAATTTGCCTATATTTAGAATGTTTCAGATCAAACTGAAAAAAAAACTATTCTGATGCGAAACAGCATTCGTTTCTAGCTTCTATTGGAGCACATTTCAAAAAAATACCACGTATCATAATACATTCTTGCTCTTTTGACGATTTTCAACCAATCGCAAGACAAAATTTTAAGAAAATCGATGTTTTTTCTATCGCAAACAAAAATACACCTAACTGTGTGCATTTTATTTAAGAATTATCTATAATATCTCCGATGTTTCAGACTTCTTTTCTCAAGTTTTGCTAGTTTAATAAAGGTATTTTTTATACGCGAAAATTTAATGAGGCACGTAGGATATTAAGCACATATTCACACAATGATTATCCTTAATATCCGAATTAACCAACCCGCCCCCACCGCCCCATGTCTAAATTGACGGAGCGTGAGCTATTCATTTCCCCGGTTCCAGCGTCCATTTCGAGGAAGCGTTCACCCGTTCACGCACACACTGGTGTCACGGATCGACCACATTCATGAAAACGCAAACAAACGATCCCGGACGATCCTGACGGACGTAAAATAACGCTGAAATGAATAGAATATAAAATAAATTGTTGCAACATACGCCGGGGCTGTAAACCACCAGCGGCCATAAAGCAGTATAACATAATGCAGCATAACGCTGCTTATGCTCACTATGTTCAGTTATGCCCACGTTCCGCATCGCTTCGTCCTTTTTCACTTCGTTCTGCCGTGCCTACCAAACGCTGGCAACGCTGGCAACGTGGCAACATCACAAGCAATATTTTTTCACACACACACACTGGTAATGCGAACGTTTACAATGATAAATTAAAAGTTATCATAACCAGCTTTAGAGTGCAATTCCTGTTTCTCGTTTGGTATGAAAATGGAATGAAAAACATCGCTGGATGTTTGTCATCCGTGGGTAGTAACACACCATGCAGAGTGGCGACATGAAATGAGGTTATAAATAGCGTGCGGGTTAATTGCTTCGATGAAAAATTCAAGAATGTAGGTATTCCCTCAGGAATCAATAAATCAATAAACATTTCACATTTTACATATGCACTTGGAAGAACAGAACAATAACAGAACAATTTTAAAGTACCTACGAAGGATGAAATAACTAGTTCAATCACTGGATCACTATCACCATAGTTCTAGGTAGTTCCTGTGGAATGGTGAAATAAAGATAGGCAAACTTTTGGCAACTCTTCTGCAGCGTCAGAACCAGTCAACTAGATTGATTCTGATAGCGTAATACTACTCCTAGTCGTATTCAATTATGTGCTTGTCGAAGCGGAAAATTCGCCGACGAATATTTTCGATGCAGGACATTTGCGCCGGTTGCCGTGTTTTGCGTTTTGTCCTGCAGCAGGTTGGCGACTTTTTGGCGCGGCTGTTCTCCCCGGCGGCGAGGGGGGATAAATGGCGCTGCCGCATGCGACAAATTCGATGTTCAATGCTCGATGCCTCAGTGCCGTGAAGCGGACATTTGAACGATCATGTAAATGCAAAATGTTACAGTTACCCGGATGCAGACATACGCCAATGGTGTGGTTGGTGTATATAGCGGCCGAGTGTGTTGAAGCGTTGAATCGAGGAATGTCAAGCGCGTTAGTATTGCCGTTCGAATTTCGGATGTGTGTAAAACGCAATCGCCAAATGGGATGCGTGCCAATTCTGAGCAGAGATGAAAATAGAAGCTCAATGCTATAAATATGAATAAACGATGATAAGGAGTGTTAGGGTCATAAGAAAAATTGTTTTTGTGATGTCTCTATTGTCACTGTTAAAATCACTGTTACGTTTTTGGTGAGGCTAAAAACAGTGCTTAGAAGTTGTGCGCATGATTTGACTCTGATACAGTTTGAATTAGAAGCTGAAATTTTGTCCACAAGTGCTCCGAAGCAGTCGTCAGATCAAGTTGAGTTTGGAAGTAGGTAACTTCGTCAAATATAAGAATTAGAAAATATTAAACCTCT
>JARJDQ010006133.1:0-15273 GCA_030264215.1 Geostiba sp. GC000077 | reverse complement strand
TCTCAAAAACAATGAAAATATGAAGGCACGTTGCAGGTTATTTGGTTTCTTTTGGTTTTGTCGTTCTAAACTTTTCAACGAGATGGCGTACGATGTTTATTTGCGAATGATTTGAGAGATTCGAATTCTTTTTTGAATTTAATGACTTTGAACATGAATTTATACCGTACATTGTTTAGATATAATGCAAATAAATTACGTGCATAAAACGTTGTTGCCCCATGGACGCGCAAACGCCACAAACCACGGCGTCCGCTTCGTTCGAGTAGAGGCCGTGACTCTCACTTCGCGAACCTTCGCCTTGGTTCGTGGCTTGCGCGTCCGCGGACCATAAATAACCATTAATGTTTATTCAAATTGCGTTTTAGTCTTTCGTTATAAACGCGACTTGATCAATTTTAAATTATCCTAAAATACGATTACCATGATTGACAGTATAATATTCAGGGAGGGGAAAAGCAGTGGTTGTTCAATTAAAGAAGATCTTTAATGTCATTTTAAAACTAATTTGCTTTATAAAAATGTAAAAAAAAATCAATCTTGAAGAGGGGCCAAGTGGGAATTCGAAAAGTGTTATGGACATTGATTTCTAAGTGGTGTAATCTTATTTACACTTTGGGAAATGATTCTCGAATTGCTCAATTCAACAAAAACATGTCGTACAACAAGTGTATTTTAAATTATCCCCACCCTGTACTTCTAAATTACACGCTACTACAGTAAATATTTAAATGTTGTATTTATTATGTTCGACTAGCAAATATTTAATTACGCGCTAACTAGAAGCGTGTAAGCTATCGTATTTGTTAGACATTGCAAAAAGCAATGCACCTATACAATAATTTGATATGCTTGCTGTAATAATAGGCGCGTGCAAATTGTGGATGTGTAAAAGTGAATATTTGTTGCTCGTTTATTGAAAGCAACGTGGAGATCGCGTGTAAACTGATATTAATTGGCCGTGCTGTTTATTTTGTGTGCCGTGTTCATTAATTATTGACTATAACTGGTATTTGAATTGTCCCGCCGTGGGCTCGTGGTCTACAAATGATGAAATATTCAAGCGTAAACTCCGCCAATGCTAACGTCTTTTTTCTACAGCCTGTGAATAATTTCAACGTGTTTCTTCATTTGTCAGACAATGAACAAGAAGGAAAATCGATTATCAGATATAGTATGCAGCCCGAATATGTTCCATAACATATGTCAACATATTGGTTTGGAGATTTGGAGTCAAAATGATGTGATATGCTTAAAATTAAAACAATATGTTTTGGGTGTCGGTGTGGTATGAGTGGCAGATACATGACACAAAGGATATTCATTTAATGCACACATCGTTCTGCCTTCTGTGCATTGCATATTGCATTGATTCATAAAGCTTAATGTGGAATTGACATATTTGGGTCTGTATGCGTTTGTAAACGTAAAACACCGAATGGGATTCTATAATCATTATTTAGCATTAATAACTAAACTCGCGCGCCGCGACTAATTAAATTAAACTAATGAATTATTCGGCTAATACGATTTGGATGCCTAATATGCGTGTCCGCACCTGGGGTTCATTTCAATACGGACATAATTAGATGCTTTTCATATATTGATAGAAACTACATATTTCAATAACATCATATTTGGGTGGATTCAAATTTAAGGACCTAATTAAACAGGGTGATTCATTAATCGCAGTGCAAGTGCGAAAAAAAGTAGGTAAATTATTATTCATGGCCGAGATAAAGAGCGTTAATGTTTCTATGTCAACTTTGTTTCTGCTTATTATTTTGTTTAAATTTAAAGTGTAATTTGAAAACTTCTTATTTATAAATTCAATTGCTCCTATGATTTTGCCAATGGATCAAAAATGTCCATTGGAGTAGTTACCAAATTAAATAAGCTTTCATGTTCACTTTAAATTAAAACAAACAAATAATTAGAAACAAAGTTAACAAATAAACTTTTATTCGGTCATAAAGAACAATTTATCTGCTTTTCTTTCGCAAAATGTACATCTATCATGGCCATCTATAAAAGTTTCAGAGATAAGTCGCGATTAATGAATCACCCTGTATATGGCTCAATTTTCGGGGCTTTTGAACAATGTGGAATATTGTGGTGGAGTTGCCAAGGTATTTTTATTTCCTCGGTTTACCGATAAGGATGCCCGGCAGCGTATCATGTCCGCGCAAGTCGATAAATAATTCAAGCACTTTACTTTCTGCAACAATTACAATAGATAAATAATAAAATTGTTTTCGGTCTTTTGTTGCCCCATGCGAGTACTTGCGCCAAGCACCACCGGCTTGGGATGGATGTTTTGGTCAGTCCGGTTGATGCATATTTTATATATATTTTATATGTGCTTCTTTCGCCTGCGTGCCGCACGTATCTTCCGCAGGGTCCGGCCGTTAACGTTTCGCTTTTCTTTTTCTCGCGCTCGCTCACTCTTCGGTGCGAGGGGCCGCCGCAAAAGTGGAGTGTTTCTTTTCCTGTTTGAGTTTGGTTTTTCGGTGCAGTGTCCGCCGCGTGCTTGCGTGTATGCATGTCAGTGCCGTTTATATCTAAAGACTGAAAATTTCATAAGGGGTAATTTTCCCCACGACGGTGTGCGCCGCGCGGGGCAATAGCCATGCGAGCACGCTCGTCCTGGCCGGCATGGTCCCAGTGCGGACGTGTTAATAATGCACGCGACATACCCGCCAAATACACTGTTTGTTTCGAAAAAGGGATCCTGCCACATTTGGCATCAACATCATCATGCGAAACGTCACTTCGTGATAAAACGGCTATCTGTGGTCATTTATTCAGGGGCAGCACGCATATTTAATACGCTCATATCTAATCTAACGCAAACTTTAAGAATGTCATTTTCTTGAGGGCGATATACACAATACATCTGACATGTCTCACACTGCGTCTTCAATACTTTATTGAAATTGGACAGTCTGTACTTGGTCCTTCTGTCAGTCAAAACGGCATTTGTGCATTGCCTTTCCAATGTTTCCATTTTACTAAAGTGATCTTTTTTTTTTACCCTATCGCTAATGGCGTGCTTCTTTTGTTTTTTTTTCTGACGCATTCAAAGTTAGATGACTTTTGTGAATTATTTTCGCCACTAATTAAAAATATTTCGCAAGTGCCTTGTATACAAAGCAAGTTGAAGAAAACGGAACAATGTCATTCAGCAAAAATCTTAATTAAAAGAAAGTTTAATAGGTATAATTCGTACGCCACTTTATCATTTTTTTCTCCTTCGTCTTGCAGCCACTTCTGGCCATTGCCAGGACGCGTCCTAACGCCGACTCTAATTACATAAACGGACGGAACAATTTCATTTATAGTATATCTTTCTTATTTAGCGTTTCAATTTAATTAACGGAGTAATTTCTTATTTCTCTCCCCGTTAATTAAATCGAGGCGAGCGCAATTTATTTTCCCCACCACTCCGTCGCCGCCGCCACGGCATGCGCCGCTCATTTTCGCATTGCATTGCACAATTGCAACATTCGTGCTGTACTCAAATCTTGCATTTTGCACATTTTATAGTATTCTTTATAGTTTACACTATATACTATGTAGAAGCAAAGTTTAGTGTTTCATTGAAAAATTAAATTTTCTACATTTTAGACAGCTATCTCCATCTCTTGGGCAAACGCGAAAAGTTCCATTACCTACAAAGCCTGGACTTGTCCGAGAACGACATCTACGATCTGGAACCAGTACTGCTGCCACTGAAGGAACTGCGGCAGCTAATGTGCCTGCAGTTGCAAGGGAATCCCTGTTCTGTGAGAACTCTGCTCAACATTGCGTGAGGATTCTCCTGCAGATGGTAGCATAATGCTTCCTCCCATTCTTGTTTTAGGTTGTTAACTGTTACAAGGACGAGATTTTGCGTCATATTCCATGGCTGGATCAACTGGATCTCACGGAAATCCTTGATGTGGACCGACTTGCGACGGAAAATAAAACAGAACAACTTGATGGGGCGATTTCTTTCACATGCCACAGAATTATGAGTCTTCCCAAACCAACTAATGAAGTATTCGTAGCGTATTCACTTTTCTTGTCATATTGTAATTTCATTTTTAGAAAGGCATAGACAAATGGTATTATTTCTCCGTGAGCATGCCATTGTTGGAAGATGTTATAGATGTCAAACAAGACGAAAGCGCTGTGGGCGAAGAAGACGAAGGAACGCAGCCTTTGAAAAAAGCACAAGTCCCAGCAACAAAAGCAACTGAGGCAACAAAAGCCAAGAGCGCCCCCGCCAAGAAGAAGAAGGGCATACCTATTGGGCCTTATAATGCGCCAGATGAGTACGCCGACGAGTGCAAACGGCACGTGGTCGACACGACGTTCAAGACTGAGCGTTTTGCATGGGATAAGATAATGCAATTGCCCGAAGAGGCGCTCCTAATCAAATCACCCGAGCGGAATTTCGCCGATATCAGGGACACGCTGCGGAGTAGCGTTTGCGTGAAACTGATTTACTTAGAGGTAAGAAATGTGCAATCTCACTGCGTGGGAGTCGCACAATTCCGCAAGTTTTAACAGAAACCTACATCATATTATGTCTGAGAATTCGTGGAACTTTCAATGCACATTCAAAGTGCATTTTAAGAGCAAGAGCAAGAAAGTCGCTCAAATACTATGAGATTCCGTGGTTCATATAACAAGTATCATGAGATAAGAATAAATGATAGAAAATAGAAAAATAAAAAATTAAATAAAAATAAAAATGACCTTGAGTCCAGGACCTTTGGTGTTGAATACCTTTTTAGTGTTCTGTTTCATTTGTAAACATTGTTTAAAAAAAAACAATAAAAAAAAAAACAGATTAAAAATTGAGATTTCTCTGGCATTACTGGACCAATTACTTCCAAACTCAAAATCTATCCTATCACTACACTAAATACTACTATACTTGATCAGCCACACAGCCAGACAACTAATTTTAGCCTCACCAAAAATGCAACAATTTAACATAAATTCCTTGACTTGGTTCCAGGTACGTCCACCAGAAAAAAGTAGTAAAAAGACAGCAAAGAATAAAAGCAAGACACAAATGAATAAAAAAGGCAAAGGTAAAGGAAACAAGTCAAGCACAGACATGTCAAGTTCACACCTCTCCAAGGAACTTGTCGAACTTACCGAACAACCAGAAACTATTACAAAGAAGATTACACTGGCAAAGTTCTATTGTGACTTGCATAGTATTAACTGGAGTGACAAGACAATTGATTTTATTTGGGCTGCTCAAGAACAATTTAGAAACAAGGCGCAAGAAGTTGACGGCAGTTTAAGAGTAATTTCCCAAACACATCACAACTCTCCTTCAATCGTAATTTATAATTTATTTTTCAGATTATGAATTATGGTGACAAGGGGCAGACCAAAGAAAGGAAACTAAAGAAGGGCAACAGAACCGAGTCTGACGCAACATCCATGACAGACGCATCTAAAATTCAACAAGTAAAACAGCCAATACCAAAAATATTTACTATTCAAGTCGGCATCGGCCTACAACGAACTTACTATCAGTCTTGACATATTTATTCCCGCGCTCAACACAAATAATTATTCATACTCATCATGTAACAAATCAACTATTGTAAATGTACATTGTGTTGTGTATCTTAAGATATTGAGAAAACAATGATTTCTTAAAAATACTGATTAGTCGACGGTATCTAATTACATCGGTAAATTGAAATACGCCTCAAAATTATTCATGTTTTTTGCAAGTTTGTCAGAAGTAAAGTGCTTTGAAAGGTTACACTAGCAGACTAATTATAAAGAAAAATACATTTGTACGTGTTTTGATATAACTGCCAAATTTAATGTCTACTCGCAAAGTCGCAAGATTTAGGGGGAAATTGACAGAGTTGAAACAACGCTTGTTGTAGTTCGATATAATGTCCACAACACCACAAACATTCGCACACGGCGAGTCCAAACGCTGTTTGTAGTAGCAATCATCTTGTTAGCGGCGTATAAATCACACAGTACCCGTTTTGATTGTGTTATTGGTAGTCATAATGCGCTAGCGAGAAGATGGATGCGCCGCAGATACACTTCGAGACGGACAAGTCGCGCGGTCACTGGTCCAACAAGCGCGAATATCTGCTATCGTGCATTGGCGCTGCAATTGGCCTTGGGAATGTGTGGCGCTTTCCATATCTGTGTTACAAGAACGGAGGAGGTACAGTTTTAATAATTTTTATCATTTTTATCATTTTTTTCAAGACGCCGCGCGCCGCGCTAAAATTACAGCATTAAATCTCGGCGGTGCATGTTTAAACACACCATGGTGCCGTAATGTGCTTGGGGGCGGTTGTAGGTATACTACATTGTTTGTTGTGCGACGTTGTGTGAAACTTTACAAGGGTTGCATGCTGGATGTGTATTCAGCGCGTCGTGTCGTGTTAATATTTGTAGCAGACACGAAAGTGTCGGTTGGGGGTCGAGGTAAAACCTTAAATCTTAAAAGGTCCTGAAGAATGGGAGAAGAAAGCAGCGCGCTTACGGAGTAAATGTTGAGCGTGCTGTGGGTTGCCTGGCGATCAGCATGTAATAGCGTAATGGCGGTCGGGCGTTAGTGGCGCTATAATAGAAATGCCGCGCATTTTCGGGTTTACTACCCATGGGCCACAAGGAATATGTGAAGTGTGAAGTGTAAGTAAATGGCAAGTAAAATGATAGGCGTATTATCATGCACCTATAAAATTATAAAACATTATACCACGTATCGCAAGATTTAACAATATCTGTGTGTTGAAAATATGGCGCTTTTGGACTCGATTAGAATTTACCGTTTAAATTCTGTTTCGAACTCGTTCGAATCCAAAAAGTATCAGCCTTATTACAGAAATATTTTTATCCGTATTTTTAACTTTCCCTTTGAGCCCGTAAAAAATTATCTACGTTTCAGTTTTTCTCTACTTTGGTGACTCATCGCGTTCTCGGTTTATAAGGCGAAATAGAAATGAGTCTCGATACTCAAAAACTTAAATAATTAATAGCTTCTTCACCAAAAATCCTTAAAAAAATTACACTATTGGTTTTTAGTAATTTTAAAATCAATAATCTTCTTCTTCATGGTGAATTTACGTTTATGTCTAGACAACAACCTTAAACAAAACCAAATACACGGTGAAATCGAATCGAATCGTCAATATTTTTCAAGTGTTAAAATGATTTTAAAAGATTTTGAGAATCGAGAAAAAATGACGTGAGTCTTCCTCATTGTAGTCATCATGTCATCACTCCACTTGTGGAATGGATACAAATGACATGGGTAGCATGATATATTTGGAGGACGGACCTTAAAATAATTTGACTTTATTAGGGACCCATGTAACCTTACGGCACCTTCTTCATTAAATAAATAGAGTGACCAAATAGTAAACAATCATAAAAGAAGGATAATTTGAAACACGCCTCAATGTATTTCAGGTGCATTTCTACTACCGTATTTATTGATGCTATTCCTGTGTGGAATTCCACTCTTCTATCTGGAATCATCATTGGGACAATTCGCCAGCGCATCATGTTTGACAGTCTTCAAAATTGCACCGCTCTTCAAAGGTAACTAAACCAAATAACTCGCCATACAGGACACTGCAAAACTACGAATATGCTGAAATATCTTTCAGGTGTGGGCTATGCAATATTAGTAGTGAACTTTATCTCAACATGCTATTACGTCGTAATCGTTTCGTATCCATTGTCTTACATCTACGAGAGCATCGCCCACTCATTGCCATGGATCGACTGCAGCAACTCGTGGAATACTAATCAGTGTTTGCAAGTACATAATTAATGTTTATTTTGCTGCAGAAAAGTTGCGCTTCACACCATCACATTGTCTCATTCTTCCTCTTCAAATTCCCCCGTCAACTCATGCCGCGTTCTAATTAAGTGCAAATTTATGCGAAACTTGCTCTCCATGTCTCGACTTTCCAGTTGGACGTCATCCACGACCGTAATTTCTCTTCCAATGATTCTTCGTTGCTCAACGACACAATGCGAGCGTACCGCACGCCGGCCGACGAGTTTTTCCAGTAAGTCACTTTTAATTAGGTGCGATGCCACCGTGCAAACAGCGATGATGACTTTGCGAGCGTTTTTAGTAATAAAATCCTGCAACTCTCGGCGAGCATCGATGATACCGGCGCGATAATATGGCCGCTGTTTGCTTTCAACAGCCTTACTTGGTTTATTATCTTCCTGTGCATTATGAAAGGCGTCAAAGGGGTGGGCAAGGTGGTGTATGTGACAGTGACGTTCCCGATTTTAATATTGGTCGTTATGTTCGTGCGTGGGATTACGCTGCCGGGCGCCGTTGATGGAATTTATTACTATATCTACCCGGAATGGGATAAAATTACCAATTACCAGGTGGGTCATCTTTTAAAACATTTTTAATGTGTGTGATACACAACTGCGCTTCAATCATTTATGATCACTCTGTATTTTTATGAAATAGTAGTTTGTATAGCTAGTGTAGAAACTGAGACTTTATACTTGCGAGAGACGAGCGCATAGAGGCACTTTCCACACTAGTTATACACATTGCTTTTTCTACGACCGCCTAATATTGTTATTTATGTCCTGAGTTACTCTCCAGTCACATTTTCTATTCAGTACTTACGTTAAAAATAAAAGTCTTCTCATGTGTACAGAGCGGTCGAAAAGGATTGAAACGTTCAAGCATTATTTCACGTCATATTAACACATTATGTTTGCAGGTATGGTTGGATGCGGCGGTGCAGATATTTTTCTCCGTCGGATGCGGATGGGGCAGCATCATCAACATGGCCAGCTACAACCACTTCAACAATAACAATAAAAAGTAATGTGCAAAATTATAACGTCTATATTGCGGCTAACGATTAGGGCGTGAGCATCGGATTTATCTTTATCTCTTAATTAATGTCGTGTGTGGACTTTCAGCGATGCGATTTTAGTGCCGGTGTGCAACTGCGTCACGAGCGTGTTTGCCGGCTTTGTGGTCTTTTCGGTGCTGGGCTTTATGAGCCAAAAGACCGGACTTCCGATTGCGGAGGTGGCCACAGGTGGCCCCGGCCTGGCGTTTGTCACCTATCCGGAGGCCATCGCATTATTGCCCTACTCGCAGTTTTGGTCTGTGCTATTCTTCCTGATGTTGGTGCTGATTGGTCTTGATAGCTGCGTATGTATTTACCGCACAGCGCACACTTTCAGCGCAATAATTAGCCGCCCTTTCTGTCGCAGTTTGTCCCACTGGAATCGATGATTTCTACCGTGGTCGACGAATATGTGGCATTGCGCAAGCACAAAATGACAATTAGCTTCGTCGTCTGCTGCGCGATGTGCCTCTGCTCGACGATATTCGTCACCAATGTGAGACGACCAAATTATTACCTACCGCTCTTATACCGGCGTTTAATTGCATGTGTAATTACAGAGCGGCATGTATTACATTCAATTATTAGATTTCTACGCGCCGTCGTTAGCGCTGGTGACAATTAGCTTCTGCGAGCTGTTCATCGTCGGCTGGACGTACGGAATGAAAAATTTCGCGCGCGACGTGGAGTTTATGAACCGTGCTAAATTGCACCTTTGGTGGCTGCTCTGCTGGCGATTCATCGTGCCCGTAATACTAACGGTAAACACATGACGCCCCCATGCGAGGGACAAGGGAAAGCCGAGACACACAAAAAATAAGCATAAAACATTACGCGCCATAAAAACTGCTCTCTCAGTAGCTTTATTATGTGTTGAAAATCTAATTAATTTTTCAAAATATTTCGTGATGGATGAAATATAAGAAGGCGTGTTCTTTTTAGAATCTCAATTGAAAATGAACTGAATCTGACTCAGTTTTGGTAAGCGTAACAAAAAGCATTGTACAAGATCTGTGG
Source organism: Geostiba sp. GC000077 (assembly GCA_030264215.1). NCBI lineage: Eukaryota > Metazoa > Arthropoda > Insecta > Coleoptera > Staphylinidae > Geostiba > Geostiba sp. GC000077. The sequence goes on along the minus strand of JARJDQ010006133.1, from coordinate 5,368 downwards.
CGTTTCTACATAACTACATAACTCCACTTTTTGTTGTTTCGAGAAACCGCGAGTTAAAGTTTTTTTACTGCTTTTCTACATACGGTAGAGTTGACTCAAAATGTGATTGTTTATCAATTGCTTGATTAATTAGATGGTGCATTTTCATAATTGCGATACTAATCTGTATTCTTCTATATTTTACTAATTTCTAATTTCTTTGGAGCTTTGAGATTCTTCCCGGTTCAGTAATGCTATTATGTACCGTGGCGCCATCTTACTGTGAAAGTTACTTACAGTAATGTAAAGTTTCAAACTTCGAACTGTGTATCAAGCATTTCTAGTTTAAATTCGTTAAAAAGAAGATGCACCTCCAATCATTTCCAAAATTGCTTGCCAGTATGAATCTCAAATCTCGACCATTTTTCTCTTCATTTTCTCCTGCATTTCAACTTCTTCTTCTTTTTTTCAACAATTATTTGTCAAATTTGAATTGTGCTCGTACGATTTGGTCAATTTTTCCGATCTAATACTGTTTTTCTAGTGGAATTATGATATATTAAATTAGTTGTGAGGTTATTCCGAGAAAATTGAGTTATGTAGTAAATTAAATGGAGTATAATGAAAAAAACTAATAAGTAATTTTTTTTCAAAAAATGGAGTTCCAGCGAAACGCCACAGATGATGATAAAGTGAAATGTAAGAAATTATGTGGACTCGTTCTGAACTGAGTCAACTGAGTCAGTTATAAACGTAAAAAGAACACAGCCATTTCCTGCTTCTCCTTTATTTTTTGTATGCTCGGTGCCCTTCGTGGGTGGCAGTCTTTATGTCTTTATAGCACTTTTCCGGACGTAGTAATGCGACCATTATATGATTTTAGTTTATCATCTTTACGACAATAACCTGCGGCAGAATTGATCCGTACAACGGGGTGAACTACCCGGAGTGGTCGATCGGGTTGGGGTGGGCGGCGGCATTATCGCCGGTAGTTTGCATCCCCTTCTACATGGGCTACAAGCTGCTCTACAAGAGCGAAGGTGATTTGTTTGAGGTAAGACTTTCAATTTTTGCAACGTCAATTTCAAAGCCGCAGAAAACGAAATCGGCGTTAAATGCCATGGCTGGTAATTGAATATAATAAAAAAGGGAGGAAAATGTAATTTGCAGCGAATCTCCCGAGCCGTCCAAGCTGGAAGAAAGTGGGGACCGAAGCAAACACGCAGCCGAGAAGAATGGCTGTACTTGGTGTACCGAAAGCGCGTAATTAGTGAGTTTTGTTTTTCTCTGTCCTTCTGCTTCTGTTTGTTTTTCGAGCTGAAAAAAATAATTTTACCCCCGACCTACATAAATGACTTTATAATATAAATGAATAGCTAACCATCCAGCCGGATGGTTTAGATGCTCATTTTAATTGGGGTGAGCGACGGTAATTGGCTTGCTTTAATTGGTGCACAATTGTTTACATTCATCCCTACATTTATATGAAGATTTTTTTATGCGAACATTTTAATGTGAACATTCAAGAAAACGTGTTAATACTACGTTCAAAAAAACCTATGTCAATCTGAGGATACGGAATTGACACAAGAACGGAACAATAAGTACACAAGTCCACATCTTAAAATTAGCTCACCACAAACAACTGTTTTGCAAATCTCTTCTATTTTATATGTAAAATTTGAACGTGACGCCAAATTTCATCTCTTGAATATCTTGTTGGTGTTCACATCAAATGTTCTGTTCTATCGAAGATACTTCCGAATCCATTCCTCAATTTTTGTCTTCTTGCAGAGATGCGTCAGGTGTTGGATGAATCGAAAAACGATCCAGTTCATCAGAAGTTTTTAAAGATTTCCAGTCCGGATTCTCAATCAACAACTCATCTCTAAAAACATACATCTAAATAAATTGTAAATAGTTGTCCTGGAAATAAACATATAAAATAAATTGTCATTATCAAAGATGATATAGCATTTTACGGACGTTTCAAAATTATGCTGTGAAGCATTTTGTTGTTTCTGTAAAATTCATGTAGACTCAAAATTATACAGGCTATAAATTAATTGTAGATACAAAATAGCTACGTGTAACATAAATTCTGCGTAACGTAAATTCAAATTTATCAACATGGAAGAAGATAATCACAGTTCGGAGCAACGCATGCCAAATGTGATGATTCAGGAGCCTACCGAAGAAGATCATCGACGACCAACCAAAGGACTGCGTAAAAAGCGAAAGAAGCGTCTCAGCAAGGTGGGCCAGGAGCGGCCGATAGTTGACATGTGCGCGAAGACTGCCGGCCCGCCCCCGCCAAATGTGCCCACCAAGAAGACGCTTGCCTGGTGGGAACGGACACCGATTAAATATGCGTAAGTAGAAACAAACACAAAACCTGGCATTACGCCAAAATTCCTATTCAAACTTATGTGCAAAGATTATCACAGTATCATTGTGAAGTTCAAATTCTACCAGCTACGATAAATACAGGGTCTTCCGCATATATTCGTTCTTATTAGCTTGGCGACTCTGAGTAATTTTGTGGTAACTTTATAAAACAGATAGAATGTGATTTCAGTCCTTCATAACAGTTATCTGTAACATTGCAACAGTGGGAGTTTCTGGATTCTGGTTATTCAATAAATAAACCATCTTACTTCGTAACCTCAAATCAGTTGCTAGTGTCAGGCAGCGCAAGATACGACGTTTGGTCGTTTGTTTAAAGCTCGATCTATAAACTTGAAGTTGAGGTTGAGGTTGGAGTTGGAGTTTGAATCGAGCTTAAGTATTACATAATCATTATTTTTTAGGGCCCTCGGTTTATTTTATTCACATGAACATTGTTGAAATATTTAATCGTTCCATCACATATGCATTCAGCACAATTTGCCCCATACGAAAGTCGTATCACTGCAAAGTACGAAGTAAGAAGGATTTGTTTGTAGCAGAGCTCTTCCGCAAAATGTTAAATGCGCACTGCACGTCCTTAAATAAGATTTGTCGTGCAGTTCAGCTTGCCATGCAAGTCAAAAGCGCATCAAAAGCTTTCTCCTGAAACTCCAAATGAAAGAGCTATTTAAAACACCACGCGCCGAGTTTAAATTCGCTGCGCCCTTCGGTTATGCTCGCCGATTTTAATTAAGCGGAACTGTTCTAATTAACGATATTCGATCCCTCCGTCATCTGCCAGTGCATTTGCTATTTCTAATTAAAGTGCTCATCACAACGAAGCTTGGCGGGGTAACTCGGGTTATCGTTGCAAGTGGGTGTTCATGTTGGCAGCAAATAAACACGCGAGGCACCGTGAAGAACGCGACGTAATTAAATGTTACAAGTGTTTATGAGTGAACTGGATGCATTTTACATAGTCCTGCAATAGAGCAGAGTAAAGCCCAGGCGTTGCATTCAGTAATTAGGTGCGATTAAAACTTGATCCCTAGTGAAAATTATTACATTACGATGAGCACCAGCACGGGAAGCAGTTTTTGGGAGACAATTGAACTTCTCATTTCAGTGGAGGGGTGGAAATCTGATAAGGATAAGCGCGATGAGGCTGACGATTGGGCCACTAGCTTCATGCGCAATCCTGAGGTGTCCTCGAAGCGTTCACTTGGAAAGACTAAATCAGCTCTGGAGCATATTTTGAAGAGCTCCATGCGAAGTGAAAGTATAGCATCGGACTATTCGGTAAGAATGCATGAGGACGAAGTGAAGACATTTTTATCTTCTTTGGATCTTCCTAAAAATGAGTGCAAGTAAGTATATCTGCAGTAGAAGATATAATCGGAAGTTTTTTAAAGTTAGTTTTGTTACAAGTACGGTTTCACGAGAATCTCATCGAAATTCAAGATTTTTTCAAGATTTTTCAGTCGAGATCAAGTCAAGAACTGCCAAATTTTCTCTTGGAGACATTTTTCAAGATCAAGATCAGTTATGTCAAGATCTTGCAAAATTAAGATCAAAATCTTGAGATCTTGAAATCTTGAAATTTACGCAATTTCACTGATACTGTCGATACTGATACGGTTGAAACCTTCAGACAATTTCAAGGACTTCAAACAAGCTTCAAGCGTACCGGGAGGTTTTTAATAACAAACGATACATAATATGTAAACAAACGACCGTACGTCGTACTTCGCACTGTCGTTCGCACTGTGTTTATCTATTACGTAACGTTTGTTATTTAAAAAAAAGCCACCCGGTATTTGGATTTTGGAGGTTAAGCATTTATAAGACAGGGAAAGCCGAGATACCATCTCAAATTCTGACCGATATTTATAGATGGCGCAACATTTTCAAGATCAAGCTTTTTTTCAAGATTGTTTACTTTTAAGACAAGATTGAAAGACCAAGAATATACCAAGACAACAATAAAATATATTTCTTAAGTTTTTTCAAGACAAAATCAAGAATTAGTCTCAAGACCAAGATTCTTGTCTTGGAACCCTAGTTACAAGTTAAAACCACCCGATAGTTGTGAAAAATGGCTGTTTCACGGATGTTGTCCCAGCTCGGGCGCCACGCCAGTTGCATTAAAAAGTAATCTAATTATTTTTGTGTGCATAGATTTTCCTGTCATCGCGAAATAGCGTGTGAAGTTTCAGGCGTTCCAGGCGCTGCTTGGTACTTGAATCAACACAACAAACTTTTGCTGGGCCAAGAACCAAGGAGACATCCTTGCGGCAAATAAAATTATGATCAATTTAAATTCGTATAAGAATTGGTAGCAAAATTCGTTGGATGAGTGATGAAGAATTGAGTTTCCTCAAATCTCTAATGCTTTATAGAGGAAGGGTATTTTCTTGGTTAATCACTATCGTCTGGAGCCGATATCCTTGCCAATGTAATGTTATTTGAGCCGGCTCAGGGTCGTGATCGTTTGCTCGGATGCGGCATCAGGGATGACGTGTGTGGAGCGTGGAGGTCTCGAGTCTCGACGTCGATGTCGACCTCGACGTCGGCGTGGCCGTCGACGTAGGTACACCCCACAGGCAAAGCCTTCCCTTACGCTTCATTTAGTCCACTATGTCGGCGCATCCGGCTAGAAGCTTTCGTTCATATTTCCCCGAAGCCGCTCTGCTGTGTTTAGTTAATCTCGCCTGCACACAGCTTCTGTCTGTGAGTTGTGTGTTTGTGTGCGGGGGTTCGCGTACGATGAATTATGTGCATATTCCAAGAAGCTGACAGAGCAGGAGTGGTGCTAACTCGGCGGGGGTGGGTGTATGGGCGATTGTTAAGCCGCAAATTCATGGAATAACACGTATATATTATTATTAAATATTGTGGTGTGAACAAGCGTGATGTTCATGATTTACGAATTTAATTTTGGAAATGTCTAAAAATAACATAAAAATAGCATAAAAATGAAGGGTATTTTTCCATATTGATT
>JARJDQ010006125.1:0-13261 GCA_030264215.1 Geostiba sp. GC000077 | reverse complement strand
GTGGGGGACTCCAGCGGCGCAATGGTGTTGAGTGAAGGAGAGAGGGGATATGATCTCCCTTACCCACGTGCAGTTCGAAACGTCAAAAATCGGAAAGGTTCCAGCGAATTCACTATAGTATATATGCATTGTATTTCAGCCTTTACCTTACCTTACCTCATAACCTCAAATCCCGTTTCTTCGTTCCATCTCTTGTGCATCTGCATTCACTCTGCATTAATAATCAAATAAAAACATAATGAATCAAGCAGAAGTCTCCAAACTAGTCTCGTGCCTTCGCGTCAAAGTGAATCCGCGCCTACGCAAGTTCCGATCAAGTGGTGGTCCCGAAGCACGCCTGAACAAATTACGCAAAACAGTAACAGCACTCATCAAGCACGAACGCATCGAAATCAACTATCCACGTGCTGACGAGGCTCGCATGTATGCCGAACGCGTAAGCAATTTCACTTACCAACTCTTGGTGTATATTCTAGAACATGTTAATGTACTCTTTGATTTCAGTTGATATCAGATGCATTGCGATATGGGGATTGTCACAAAACCACAATGGAAATGGCTGATTACTGGTTGGTTGAGAAGCAGCTTGTTCACAAATTGTTTAAAGTCCTAGCCCCACGATACGAGAATTATACCGTTTCTTACACTCGGTTGTTGAGGGCGCCTACACAATACAGGGGCGACACTCGCGAGAAAGCTGTGCTAGAGCTAAAGGGCAATCCTTTTCCTTCATTGGTGCAAGACTTTAGCTTAAACCGCGCCCTGATACATAATGTGCTGATGGATGAAGCTAAGAAAGAGTACAGAACACAAAAGTATCAAGAAATTGCCAACAGAATTGAGGCTGAAGCAGTAAAAGTTGACAAAGGCTCAAAAAATAAACCTGATGCAAATACATAGGTTTACAATAAACTTATTTTGTAATAAAATGTAGGACTTTTTCAATAAATTAAAACAAATGAAATGAAAACTGGGAGACAACAAAAACCTGTTTAAACAAGCGATCGTAAAAAAGAAAACTGTTGAAACTTGAAGTTATAATCTGTCCCGCGGCTATCAAGTATTAGCACAAAAAAAAGAGTTACTTATTATCATTATTTCATATTCAACAATAGTATCTATAGATTTTTTGCTTGCTTTTTTTTGTATTATTTTATATTGTGAGAATAAATAAATCTCTGTTCACTTGATGCACTTATGCCTCTTAAGTCTCTTTCTTGTTCGCGCATGTTTTAAAGAGTTAGAGTTAAGTAATAGCTCGTGGTGATGGTACTGGTAGCCGGGGGTATCAGTGCTTGGAGAAAGTGGTGGCGGCGGCTGGGGCGCGCCAATGAAACGAAAACGCGGCGCGGCAGTTACGCCTCGCCGTAGTCCCGGTCGCCGACGTTGATGCGGTCCTGGGCGGCGGTCACGCTGAAGCCCAGAATGCGCGCGTCCACTTTCAGCATCTTCGATTTCTTGCACTTTTTACCTTTGCCCTGCAAATCGAAGCAGAACACATTATTTATCAATAACAAAACACCTGCAATTTCAAAATAGGCCGGACGCTAGTAACAGACTTTTGGCCGGGATTTACTCCATTTGTCTCTTGGGGTATATAAATGAATTAATAATTCAGTGTTCTTCATATACAGGGTGTCCCTGACAAACGGGATTCCTCGATTTTGGGTAGAAAACTAATAATTTCTAAACACTATTTAGACAAAAGTTGTTCAAAATTGAAATCTCCACAACACTATAGTATATAAGTTGTAATCTTAATTCCCATTGGTCCACTTAAATTGCGTATAACTCGAAAACGGTTATAGCCTCAGCATCTTCGTTTGGTAACTTTGGCTGTTTTGAGGCATACTGGAGTGAATCACGGCCAAAAAGCTGTTACTAGCGCCCGGTCTAAAAGGTTTAACGTTAGTTTAACCTGGAATACGTTATTTTACCTTGACTTCTTGGAAGTCGTTGTTATGCTGCGTAGATGGCGTGATGGCTGGCGCAGGAGAGCACATGTCGTCCTTATGCGCGTTTGGCTTCGGCTTGAACGAGCGCCGCTTCTCTAAAAACTGTGCGGCGAACTGCTGCGTAGCGGGCTTCTCGCCGAGGTACTCGCGGCAGTAGTCCCTCACGTCGAGGGCGGATTCGATCGACCGCAGGAAGCTCACAAAAGTAGGAACTGCAACCAAGCATTTACCAGAGATTAACACCGAAACGGTGCGAATGGCGAGACGAAAAAAAAACACTTACTGTCGACTTGCGTGTTCATACTAGCTAAAGTCCGAATGCACCAATTAGTGAATTCATCCGACGAATTCATCTCGTTATTCGAATTGGCATTGGCATTGTTATTGGCTTGCTCCTTCTGCTTCACTGGCTGCTTCTTCACCTGTTGCTGTGGAGGTGGCTTATTGACCTGTTTCGCCAGTTGCACGGGCTGCACTTGCACTTTCTTCGGCTGTGGCTGCGGTGGCGGCTGCTGCAGCGGCTCGTCCCAGAATCCAGGCCCGTCGCTGTTGTTCCACGTCAGCGACTGCCCGCACCAGATGGTCGACGTCGGCGGCGAGAGCGTCTCCTTCTCCTTCTGCGCCGCCTTCTCCTTCTCCTTCTGCTTCACCATACGGTCCTGCTCCTCAGCTTGAATCTCGGCGAGACTCTTCACCTGATTAGGCCTCATCGGTTTGTTGGCCCAGTTGAGCGCCACACCGAAGGTGGTGCTCTTCTCGGGGGACGCCGCCGGCTCCTGCATCGCCTGCGCCATCTGCCGCTGCTGCTGCTGCAGCATGAGCACCTGCTCCGCCTTGCGCTCGCGCTCGATCTTCTGTATCTCCGACAGGCTCAGTCCTTGATTGCTGGTTGCCTGCGACCAAGGCGCTGTCTTCGCTGGCTTCTGAATGGCTGCGGCTGCGGCGGCCATTTGCCGCTGCATCTCGGCCTGTTGCTTCACGACTTCTTCGCGATCTTTAGCTGCTAGTCTACAAACACATTTAAAAAATCACAACATAAATAAGGTAGGTTAAGGTAAACATTTCTAAATTTCACCTTTCTCTCTCGTCCTCTTGCTTTTTAAGTTCCTCAGCCGCTTTTTTCCGAGCTTCCTCTTCCTTACGCTGCTCTTTTAGACGCTTTTTCTCAGCAAGCTCCTTCAAGCGCTTCTCCTCCGCTTCTTTCTTTGCCTTCTCCAGTTCTTTCCTTATGCGCTCTTCCTCTTTCTTTCGCTTTTCCTCCTGCTGCTTTTTCTCTAGCTCCTGCTTCCGTTGCTCTTGCTTGCGTTTTTCATCCGCTTCTTTTTTAGCCTGCTTTTCTTCAAGTTCCCTCTGCTTCTTTTCCTCTTTTTTGTTCTTTTTCTCAGGATCTCCTGCATCGTTAACATTCACAGGAGAATCGGGCACTGGAGGATTCGGCAGTGGCTGAGCCATTGGCGGCATGTTACCCTGACCCTGCATCATGGCGGCTGACGGCACCGTCGGCGGGTCCCACATGCTGATTGGTTTATCACTCTGCGCCCATTGCGGTGGGGCCTGCTGTTGCTGCTGTTGCGGCGTTTGTTGTTGCTGTTGAGATGGCGGTTGCTGCGCTTGCTGCTGCTGAAACTGATTGCGCTTCCACAGCGAATCCAAGTCGATGCGCTGTTCCATCTGCGGCGGCTTCGACAACGCGCCGTGCTGCTGAATGAATTGAAGAAAGTCCGTCGGCTCCATCTTGCTGCCGTCGGCCTTCGGCGGCTGCACGGTGCCGTTGGATGGCATCGGCGGCATGCCCTGCTGCTGCAGGCGCGACTGCAGCGTCTGCAGCCCGCCCATTTGCTGCACCAGCGCGCGTAGCGGATCCAAATGCGCCGTGAGCGATTCGTCCATCACACCCGGCTGCACCGCCGTCGGCGGCATCTTGAACTGATTGAGCATGTGCTGGAGCATCGGCGTGGGGGCGCTCCCCGCCTGCATCATCTCCGGCCCCATTGGCGGCGGCGGCGCGTACATGTCGCGTTGAAAGCCCGGCACGCCCGCCGTCCACGGCTCGCCCTGGCCGAAGGGCGCACGCGACCGCATCATTTGCGCCTGGATGAACTGCTGCTGGTAGTGCATCGCCATCTCCGGATCGGTGAACTTCTCCTGCTTGGGCGGCGCGATCGGTACGCTCGCGAGGAATGGATTGCCGTTGGACAGCGTCACCAGCTCGCCGAGCGTGTAAAATCGCTCGTCGCACTGCCGCCGCACAAACAAGGCGGTGGAGAAGTACCCTGCCTTGAACCATTCGGCCATTTCGCTGGAAAGGAACGGCCCCTGCAGATCCCCCTGGGGGTCTTGATAGTACCACTTCTCCTGCGTAGTGCCAGTTGGAGGAGGCATAATGTTCGGCGGCGCTGGGATGCCATTAGAGAGACCTACATTGGGGTGAGTCGCCGGAGCCGGAGGCGAATTCTTAGGCGGTTCTTCATCCACCACCAGCTTCGAGACGAAGTCCTCTTGGAACTTATCGAAGTCTTCATCGACGACACGGCCGCCTGGTTCAACCGAAGTTTTATTGCTATGTTTCAAATTGGTCGGTGGTAACGTGACAGGTGGAGAAGCTGAAATAGTTTCTTTGGCTTCGACGTTCGGTGGCGTTCTTTCTTTAGTTTTAGCCTCTTCACGCTTTTCCTCCTAAAAACCAACAATGGCAATTGATTAACCCTGCAGGAAGACATGTACAAAAAAGATGAATATTAATTACATTGATTTCGGCTTTGTTTTTATTGATCGACAGCGCCACTGCCGACTTGGAGGTGACGAGCGGCGCGTGTTGACTGCGTATGTTGTGCTGCGACGCCGACTTCTGCAGCTCCTTGCCGCGCTCCTGCTCGTCGTCGGAGCCGTGGAATGCGCCGCTTGAATCAAACGTGCCGCCGCCCTCCGCCAAATGCTCAGTCGCCCACTCGGGCAGGTGCTCGTCCTGCGCGTCCCACATCCTGCGCTGTGTGCCGCCGCCCCGCGCCGCTGTCGCCATCGGCTCATGCCAGCGCTTCTCGCGCGGCTCTTCGTCGCCTTCCCGCCAGCTGGACGAGCGGCTCCACTTCTCACCCGGCGCGCCGCCGCCACCACCGCCGCGACCATGACCGCCGCCGCTTGCGCGCCATCCCTCCTCCTCCTCGCTGAGCGTGCGATTGTTGCGCCGCCAGTTATCAATGCCGCCCGACGACGTCGATCTGCTGTAGGTGAAGTCTTTGCGCGGGCTCCACTCGGCCTGCTCGCCAGCGGCGCCCCAGCCGCCGCCGCTGCCAGCGCCACCGTCGAAGCCGCCGCCGAGCGCGCGCCCAAACGGCTGGTATGCCCCGCGACTTCCACGCGCAATGCGGCCGCCGCGTTCGCCGACTCCCTGCGCACCACGCCCGCCGCGTACAGACGGGCCCAGCGGGGGCCCGCGCGCCGCCCACTGGCGCTCCTCATCTGAGGCGGGCACCAGCGCAAGCGGTGGCAGCACTTGCTCTGAATATATGGGCGTGAACATCGAGAGCGACGGCGGTGCGGGCTGCCCTTTTTCATACAAGGCTAGCATGTCTTCTCTTCCATACCTACAAACAAGCAAAAGAACCCAACGTTTTTAATTTCATACAGAAACAAACTCCAAATATACTCACCTATAATCAGCGAGTTGGCAGCGGGACCCACCGCCGCCCATGCCAGTTGTGCTCCCCTCTGAGGAGAGATTTCTTAACCATTCTGGCCCAAAATTCATTGAGTCTGTCATAATGTAGCTGAAACAGCAACAAATATCATGATACTCCACTCAATTCAACACCTGGCTAACATTGTCTAAAGCTAATCTAAACTCTAGGTCCGCACGACTGCCGCTAGTGCTCAGAAATACGGAAATTCCAGCAATAACTGCAGGTGAACAATGTGAACATTCTGTCGAATCTAACCTAGAAGTGCATCTGGTATCAAGCGTGCACGAGTTTCAATGCAATGTTTAAGCAAGCACTCATCCCCCTTGAGTCATCCCAAGGCCTGGGAAGGTGGAAAGTGATTTCTAAATGCTTCCCAGTACAATGTAGCATCTTGTGTTGATGTGGGGTTGCCATTCCGACGGCGACGGCGGCCACGGCGCAACCCCGCAGCAACAACCACACCGCATGCTGGCGTGCACCAGCCGCCAAAAACTCTCGCTGTCTTCATCTACGCGCCCGCATGCACACCTTCACGTACCTGGTTTAATGTGGAGCACAATAGTTGGATCAACAACAATGGCTGATTCCAAAATTTATTAGAGCATTGACGATGCGCTTGCGTCACCGATGTGAAGTTCACGCCGCGAAATGTGTCAGTGTTCAACACACCGCACCATGTTGCCAAACAATCCAAATTCGGGAAGCATTCAAAACTCAACTTAGATTTTGACTTAATCTACAACAAAACCACAATAAAAGAGATTATTCTAAACTCCAATATCCATTGTTGCAAATGAAACAAGTAAACGATTAACATTTAACTGCATTTTTGTTGAATTTGATTTCGTAAATGTCAATATTTTGAACGATAGCGCTGCTGGTCTGTGGAAATTTATTGAACTAATAGTTCCAAAAACTCCCTTTGGAAAGGAAGTGAGGCCATTGCATTCTTTTCACTGATTGCCCCGTTGAGGACGCAACGTAAGTAAAGATATTTACCTTAAAACTCTTATTTAAGCTCAAAAATTAGTGAAAATGCTTTGGGCATATCACGGCGATATATTTTTTACGTAGTTTTAACGAAGGGAACTCCATATATTCACGTTGTTTTCGAAGTTCTTCTACGTAACCTCAAAACACCGAAACATGTGTCGTATTTCGTTTATAAACAGCATTTCTCTTTTGTAGATAAAACACAATGACGAACTCAAAGGGTTACCGCCGCTCTACGCGCGATTTGTTCTCGCGCGGCTTCCGCCAGCGCGGTATGATCCCGCTGTCGACGTACATGACCATCTACAAGGTGGGCGACATCGTCGACGTAAAGGGCAACGGCGCCGTGCAGAAGGGCATGCCGTACAAGGTGTACCATGGCAAGACCGGGCGTGTGTTCAACGTCACCGCCCATGCGCTCGGTGTGATCGTCAACAAGCGGGTGCGTGGCCGCATCATCCCCAAGCGCATCAACCTGCGTCTTGAGCATGTCAAGCACTCCCAGTGCCGCAAGGACTTCCTGCAGCGCGTCAAGAAGAACGAGGAGCTGCGCCGTGTCGCCAAGGAGCAGAAGCAGAAGGTGTGCCTGCGCCGGCAGCCAGCGCAGCCGCGACCCGCGCACATCGTCAGCGGCTATGAGGCGCCAATTGTCTTGGCCCCCATTCCGTACGAATTTATCGCGTAAACTTTTGCTAGGAACTATAAATACATTATAAAACCATTGAAAAACCATCAAATACTGTAGTGGTATTTCATTTATTTCCAATATACATACTTTCAGTGTTCTTTCAGGTACAATAGGAAACATGATTATTCAAATGTTCGAACATATTTCGTCGTAGGTAAGAAGTGGATATTTGAAAAAGTTATGTTGAAACCATGGTAATGATTCTTGGTTTCCATAGTTACCAAGAAATTGTATATGGAATTGTGCAAGAAAATTTATCGTGTAAGACTGCGGCCCTAAGGTATTACACGATACAGTTTCTTGCACAATTTCACGTACAATTTCTTTGTAACTATGGTAACCAACAATTGACACCATGGTAACAATTATTTGTTACCATAGTTACCAAGAAATTGTACGTGGAATTGTGCAAGAAAATGTATAGTGCAAGACGGGCCTTAGCAGCTTTATCAATTAAATAATTAAACAAGTTTTGCAATAGGTTTTATGACTCGTCGCAAACCTGAGCAAATTTTAATTTTAGAAATAAATTTCAGCATTTAGATTAATTCCTGAAATTATCTCTTGAGCAAACTTTGGCTTAATACCAATCTCTTTCTTCAACCAGTTGCTGAACTCGTCGTCATTCCTGTTCATTTTTAGGTATTCTCCAAATAATTGCATAGCCTGCAATTTTAAACAATTGTATGATAACGTATAATAGAAAATAGCAACATTTTAGGAAGTAGGTATACTATATACCTATACTAGGTATAATTTACATTAGAATTTAGATAAGTTTGCATTCCCATTTGACTCATTTTAAGAAAGGAATTAAAAACATGTAAACAAATAGAATGCATATTACGGGGCAACGGGGCGTTTATTTGAAAACGATTTATTGCAAGGCAAACAAACCCGTAAAAAACACAGGCCGTGAACGCAGGAACAAGCAGGATTTTTGGTTGTATCGATCAATTGTTGCAGTGTGCATGCAGGCAGGTTCATTCCGCATGTAGACATTTCACATTATTTAGTATTTTCTAGCAATCGGAAAATGCCTGTGTTCACGGCTGTGTTCATATTGCGATGAATTGTAATGTACGATAAACGCCGTTTGGCTATGTCTTAATTTACGTCTTAATTTCATGGCCGCTAGAAACCAGTGATAAATTGGGATCATGTGACTAAATTTGCCTCTTGTTACCAAAAAATCATGCAAAAAAGCTGGAACGGTTTGAACTTTATTTCATTTGACGCAGAATCTATATTATACATAGCGTTGTTTTGAAAACGATTCATTGTCTGCCAAATAAAGCCGTAAAGACAGGCAGTGATCGCAGGAACTGGCACGATTTTTGTTTTTATCAATCAAATGCAGTGTGAATGTTCATTCCGCATATAGACAATTCTTATCCGATCGCTCACGGTATGTGTTTACGGCTTTGTTTAGCTGGCAATGAATCGTTAAAAAAAAACGCTATGTAAACGTCGTTTGGCTATGAATCGTCTTAGGAAAAAGTGATTTTTTTGAATGCAGTGAGTGGCAAATTTAGTCACGTGATGCCAATTTGTCGCTGGTTTCTAGCGGCCATGAACTTTCACCTTTTTTTAAGATAAAATCCCATACGTGCGTTTGTTTTAAAACGAATCATTGCTTTTGTAGTTTACCTTTGTAATTCCGTATTTCTGAAAGGCCTTCAATGCAGCTGGACCAATGCCTGGAACAGTTTCAATGCCTTTATCGCCAATTGGTTCATCAATAAAGTTTCGACATTTTATCGAAACGGTGGACACAGCGGCATTACGTCGCTGCGCTTGATTGTTCAGCCGTTTCACCTGTTTCTTAGGAGGTGCGGGAGATGCTTCCGCTTTCACTGCTGCGCCCGCACGTAAATCTCGTTGGGAACTTGATGAAGCTCTAGCTATCGGCGGAGGCATGCTCTGAGAGCAAGAGCCCTGAATAAAATAAGATAAAGAGAAAGGAGCGTTAGACATTATCAAAAAGTATATCGTGAATAGGCAAACAACCGTGTTCAGTTTTTCCACAAATGCATCTTGCTTTTTGAGAGCTTCAATTAATATACGCTGAACCTCCTTGCTTTCCTCTCTGATATTGTTAATATCAATGGTTTGCATTCTGATTGTGGGCTCGCTGGGAAACAGTTTTACGAAATTATATTTGCAAACTATGCGGATGTGATGCAGAATAGTGTTTGGATTCAACTGCATCATATCGTTATATTTTATTTAGGTATACACATATAAAGGAAACTATCGATCGAGAGATAATTATTTTTGTTAATATGATGTTTATACGCGCTAATAATAAGCACCTATAGGGCGGCCCTTAAAAATAATTATTATGCGTAATACGAAAGTATTACCATAGACTAGATACTACAGTGAATACCAAATATACAAGTATTACATACATTACATTACAATGTAATACTTGTATATTTGGTATATTCAGTGTAGATCGTTAACATATAGATAATCATTATTTTCAAAGGCGACTCTGTAGATGATAATGAATTCCATTTTCAACGAAACATATTGCACATTTTTTCTATTTAATAGTTATTATCTCTGAGCATGATTCATTGGTGGCATATTATGATGACTGTTGCCAGGTTGCCAGGCAACCAAATCGATCTAACTTAAACGTGATTCACACGTTAATACAATATCCTCGGTGCACGTTATTTAACAACGTATTATTTCCAATTTCTCTTGATGACTGTATGATTTGTCCTCTTTTAACTATGCGTGTGCAATACTGCTCGGATTTGGACAAGAGCGTCGTCATCTCCAACTGTGAGAAGCGCGGCTGGCTGCAGGTTGGCGCCGACGATGAGTGGCACGTGTATTGGGCTGGGACCGCCACCTGCAAAAACATCTTCAGCGTCGACAGCGGCTATCGCATGAACGACAATCAGTATTTGCACGCATTTTTGTATTATATGTGGTGCACACTTGGTAACTGCTGTACGTTTGCTTGTTGCAGAATCATCAATCACTTTCCCAATCACTACGAGCTGTCGCGCAAGGACCTGCTGGTGAAGAACATCAAGCGCTACCGGCGCGAGCTGGAGAAGGAGGGCAATCCGATGGCGGAGCGCGGCGACGCGCGCTACATCCACCTGGACTTCATGCCGGTGACGTTTGGACTGCCCTCCGACTACAACATGTTCGTGGAGGAGTACCGTAAGTCGCCGGCGAGCACCTGGATCATGAAGCCGTGCGGCCGCTCGCAGGGTTCGGGCATCTTTCTGATCAACAAGCTCTCCAAGCTGAAGAAGTGGTCACGGGACACCAAGCACGTCTTCCAGCCGCAGCTCAACAAGGAGGCGTACGTCATCTCGCGCTACATCGACAATCCGCTGCTCATCGGCGGCAAGAAGTTCGACCTGCGACTCTACGTCCTGGTCACCTCGTTCCGCCCGCTCAAAGCGTACCAATTCCGGCACGGCTTCTGCCGCTTCTGCACCGTCAAGTATGACACCAACATGGCGGAGCTGGACAACATGTACGTGCACCTCACGAACGTATCCATTCAGAAACACGGGGTGAGTAAGTCAGAAATGTCACACCGTCACGCGTCAAAAGTTCCAGCTAGAAATTCTAGTAGATATACCAGTTTATAGCAGTTGCCTGAAAATCATCGCGAGTTATGACTACTAAAGTGGAGATTGCGTTCTGCACGGACCTGGACAAGACGAAGATCTCGTCGATCTGCCAACACCGCGGCTGGGTGCACGTGGAGCCCGATGATGCCTGGAACATCTACTGGGCGGTGACGCAAACCTGCCGGAGCTTGTTCAGCGTCGACAGCGGCTATCGCATGAGCGAGAACCAGTTGATCAATCACTTTCCCAACTTCTACGAGATATCACGCAAAGACCTGCTGGTGAAGAACATCAAGCGCTATCGCAAGGACTTGGAGCGCGAGGGCAACGTAATGGCGGAGCGCGTCGACGCCAAATACCTGTACCTCGACATTATTCCCGTCACCTTTGTCCTGCCAGTAGATTACAACCTCTTTGTGGAGGAGTATCGAAAGTCGCCGCAGAGCACATGGATCATGAAGCCCTGCGGCAAGTCGCAGGGCGCTGGCATCTTCCTCATCAACAAGCTGTCCAAGCTGAAGAAGTGGTCGCGCGACACCAAGAACGTGTTTCAAAATTCCTTCTCCAAGGAGAGCTACGTCATCTGCAAGTACATCAACAATCCGCTGCTGATTGGCGGCAAGAAGTTCGACCTGCGTTTATACGTCCTGGTGACGTCCTTCCGTCCGCTCAAGGCGTACCAATTCAAACACGGTTTCTGTCGCTTTTGCACTGTTAAATACGATTCCAGCGTCGCTGAGTTGGACAATATGTATGTCCACTTGACCAATGTGTCTGTTCAGAAGCACGGCGTAAGAGGGCTAACCAATCAATTCGCATCTAAACTAACCATTCGTGGCGCCACTGTAGCACAACGAAACGAGTCAAACAAACTCTCAGCGGTTCAAAAGCCAGTTATGCCATTGGCTATATTGACTCGACGTGACTATGATTGACTCGTTTCAGACGTTCCATTTCCTGTCACCAGACGGCGTTTGGTTTAGACGCGCATTTGGAACAAGAGCTGTTCTTATTTCGTTCTCAATTATTTCGTTTCGCAGGCGGAATACAACGCGATACACGGCGGCAAACTAAGCGTGCAGAATCTGCGCCTGTATCTGGAGAGCACGCGCGGCAAGGAGGTCACCGAGAAGCTCTTCGACCAGATCAGCTGGGTGATCATCCACTCGCTGAAGGCCGTCCAGCCGATCCTCGCCTCCGATCGACATTGCTTCGAATGCTACGGATACGACATCATTATCGACAACAAACTGAAGCCGTGGCTGATCGAGGTATCCAATCCATTTCATTCCTCATTTCCTCAGCAAAAACCAGTCAATTATCATTGCAGGTGAATGCATCGCCATCACTCTCATCCACAACGGCCAACGATCGCATTCTCAAGCACAAACTCATCGACAACATTTTCTCCATCGTCCTGCCACCTAGCGGCGTACCAGAGTATGAAACATGTCATAGTTTTATCCGTATTCGTTATTTAATTTTTATCACCATGTTTCAGCACCAAGTGGAATAAAATAGCGACAAGTGACCAGATCAAAGACTTCGAGCTGCTCATCGACGAGGACCTTATCAATCACGCCGACGACCCCGAGTATGTAGAAAAATACGCTGGAAAGTACGCCGCGAGCACGCGATGGAAGAGCACAGGAAACTCGTGATTTAAATAAAATTAATATAATCAATTGTCATATCGGTAAATCGAATTTCACTTCCGTTTTCTGAACATTTAGACCAATTTAATGCAGTTAGTTAGAGTTGATAAAGAAGGTTTGAAGTTTATTTAAACATCCATCAAATTTAAATGAATGTAACTTGAAAAGAATGCAAATTTCTGCGTTTTGCAAAAAATTATCCACCGATCCATATACTATAGGCCGAGTCGCCTATAGTATATTGCCGGCAGTCAAATTTCAATCCGGTTCGAAGGACCTACGTACCGTTTTGCTTACAGCGTTTGTTTTATGCATTCCTTTAATTAATGTCATTTATAATTTTTAAAGTTTTATAAACAAAGAAGAAAAGTTTAAATTGAGTTGGACTGCAAAAAAATGTAATAAAAAAGTTATTACAAAAGACATATAGAGAAGTACCTATAGGAAACTCAAGAATCAAGTTAAGTAAAAATGCAATTGCATATCCATTCAATATTATAATCAATCATCATAACCTACACACATTGTTCGTTTTTGCCCCAAGACTAGGTTAGCCCCCTTTATTTATTAAAAGTTTTGGATCTCGTTATTAAACACGTAAGTATGTATTAGTAAATTTAAAATTGTTTCATTTACAATGTTTTTTCATTTCTTTTTTTGGTATATATACATATGTATA
>JARJDQ010006122.1:0-11023 GCA_030264215.1 Geostiba sp. GC000077 | reverse complement strand
TTTGATTTCTGATCCTTCAATAAATTTACGTTCTTCTTTATCATGATTTATCTTGATTTGTCGTTGATTTGCGTTGATTTGTTGTATTTCGTGGTTAGAAAAGTCGGCGCGGCGTGTGCTTCTGGGTGCGTAGCATTTACTGTAGTTTGACATGTGCACATGAATGATCTATTGGTTGCCTACAGTGGTCGCAGATCACAGGCCAAGTTGTCCATTCGGTAATCGCACATTGCCTAAACAGCCACGCATGTAAATCTGATATGTCCCGCCCATAAATAACCTCGCGGTATAGCAGATTTGTTACGTGTGTAAACCCGGCTTAACAATACCACAATACCACACACAACAACGATTCAACAATCATCAAATGTTATCTCGCGTTGCGCCGTTGGAGGCGCGAAATTCTCGGTAAAATTAGGCGAACTAATTCCACTTGTTTAGTCGTCCCGCTCTTGGCTTGGCTTTTAGGTTGTGGTTGTCGCAATGTGTGTTCGCACAAAAGGCAACAAAAGCGCTTTTGTCTTGTCGCTCCTCTTGTCAGTCTGTGATTGTGTGGCTGCATAGTTAGGTGTGATGGTCGTTAAAGCAACTCTCAACGCCGTCCTCTATTGTAATCTTGCAGATATATCATCCATATCATCGCGATCGCGATGCTGATATCCATAATTTATAAAACCTCGAGTCCTCTCGACCCTCGAGCACAACATCAGAAAGAAACGATTTCACTTAATTGACGTATAACCACTGTATTTTTTTCTGTTGCAGCATGCGCTTGTCATCCAGTTGGGTCATCAGGTCGCACCTGCAATCAAGCAACTGGGCAATGTCCTTGCAAGGATGGCGTCACTGGAACTACTTGTAATCGCTGCGCGAAGGGCTATCAACAGAGTCAATCACAGATTGCTCCCTGTATCAGTGAGTATCTACTATTTTATATACTGGGTCTTCATAATTGTCTGATTACCACGTGATCAAATTTTGAATACCCGCGCAATTTTTTTCGTTCTCAGGTTGGGGACCCTGTTTGGTTACTTCTTGGTAACTTTGTAAGGCGGGAAATTTAAAATAAGTCAATATCCACTGACTCCTTTGCTAGTTACTTATCTGGGGATATATTTTTAAATTATAGCCAACTGCTGCTGGGCGCGAAATTCAAAATTTGATCACGTGGTAATCAGACATTTATGAAGACCCTGTATACGCATAACACAAGTTGAACAGAATATTTCTAGCATAAGCAAGCTTTGTATACATTTTGTTAACATTGTTGGAAAGAATCCTTATCTCAGCAATCCCAAATTCAAGCTTGAGGTCTGATCGGAAAAGCACAATAAGCACACGATATTCACAAATGTATCTTTCAAATTTATCTTGTAACTATTCGCATATAACATCACAGAAAGAAGTAGTATTTGCTTTAAGCGCTTTAAGCAAAATTCTAAACATGTTTGAAAGACACAGTAGTTGGCTGAAGTTTGAGGAATTCAGCAAGAATGCAAAGAGATAAATGTACAAGAACTTCCTTTCAGAGCGCTACATAACAAATAGTAGTGAAAGTTTTACCTACTGCATGGTGTGCTTCGAATATGTTTTTTAAGTTTGCAAAAGTTTAATTTAATTTTGTACATTGGTCTTTCTGCAACACACCGTATAGTTTGTTTGTCGTAGATTTCAGTCTAAGGGAAATAGTTTTTCTGTTCTGCCTGCGATCAAAACACAAAAAAAACACGTTTCCTTTAGCAGTCTAGCGGAAAGTTTTCTATCCGGCGAATTGCAGCGGATATCAACCCACATTCCATCCCACAGTTAGCGGTGGCAGGCTCGACATTAGGTGGATAACATGTACATCAGCAGTCAGCATCAGCATCAGCGGTTAAGCACATTAAGCGGAGTGATTGTCTTTGTACAATGAAGCTGTCCCCACTCAACGTGGCAGTTGGAGGGACGACACACAAGCGCCAATTGGTGGTATTTGGTATTAGTGGTTTTGGGATTACAGAGGGCCGGGCCGGTGGACAATAATCGTACATGAACATCACAATCCACACACTTTATTGGCAAAACATAAAAAAGAAGCACCATTGAAGTGGGTGTAGACAAGACAATATTTATGTGATAATGTTGCACATGAGGTATAGGTGTGTGCTTGTGTGGTGTTTAATCTAGTTGATGGTGTAAGTGTAGACGTGTAAAGCATTTATTTTCAGCGTCATATAACATGTACAATCATCAGTCTTACTGTCTTACAGTTACAGATTCACAAGATTTTCCGACAAATGGCAATTGGCAATTGGCAAACAATGTGTAGGAATTTGTAACTAGTGTTTTTTTTTTGTTTTTTTTTTATCTGTGAAAGCGGACGTGCTGTATTTTTGATTTAGCTTTGGTGGTTGGGCTGGTTTCAGACAAAACTACCTGCGACGTTGGTGGCGTTGATGACGGCGCGGGCGGTACAGCGTTTGGGCTTCAGCCTCTAGTGTGGAGGAGCGCGCTCTGGGCATGTCGGCCGGGCCTCCCATCGGCCCGAGCGCCGGCCGCACACTGCCGGCCCGTCGCCTCCACCGCCGACAGCCCGCCAACACTACAGCATGGTGACACACACACACCGGTAACGCACATACTCGCCGCGCAAACCGCGCCCCAGTGCGAAACCCTTTCGACAGACACTCATACAGAAAGTAGAAGAAGATGCCGAAGAAGAAATTCAAGAATAAGCAAATATGTAACAGATGCAAGTAAGCACTTTGATCTTTGAGAACAAAAAATATCAAAGTTGAGCAAGAAAACATGTAGGTAACAACTAACACGTCATTAAAATCATTAAGTTTTTCTGGTTCTCAATATTCTCAAAGAATATATGAAAAGTTGTTAACTCTTAGTAATAAAAGAATGATTAAAACCTAGCATGTGTCGATGTTATATACTTTCCACCTTTGTTCGCGTGTCCAACACGCAACTTTGTTTGTTCGTGCCTTGTTCCGTCGTTCTGCGCTCTTCGTTTACAGTCCACGAATGCAAAGAACGTCGATGACGACATTCGCACTTTTTTTCCATTCCCGCTCTTTTTTTGTGCTCACTGGGCATATGGGCATGCTAGCAGGTTGCCGCCGTGGGCGCGTGGCAGCGGCTTTTTGGCATAAAGCGGGACACGAAATTTAAAGCGTGTGTAACCTACATTTCCGACGAGTCTTCGTATTTAATTAAATCGTCTAGCGCTGTGCGTTTAGTTCCTTTGTCGAGCAAAGTTACAAAAGTGACGAATCGCAAATTGCGTCACTAAGAAGACGGTGTCCCTGCTTCCGTTATATTTGATTTTCTCTCCCATTTCGCCTTTCACGGAAAAGTGAAAATAATGTTGTCAGACGGCCAGAGTTATATAGATTTACATATACTCATATGAAAATGCTAATAAAGTCGAGTCAGCCGGAATGGAATACGTCGTAAAATTGCAACGACGAAAACACAAACAAATCAATACGAAGAGGCGCGCTGTGAGAGGAACATCAGACGGAAGATGAAGCGGGTCAGCGGGTGGGATGAATAAAATTACATCCCAACTGTTCCCTGCTCCATGTTCGTCCTCTTTTCAATTGGTCGATTTATTGAGCGCTTAAACACGATGGGCGTTGAATGGTAGGAGGATTAACAGCTAAATCTTTTTATAGCACGTCAATTAAGAGCGCCCAACAATACACTAGGACGCATATCATCTTCATCGAACTCATTAAAATGTATGTGATATCAATGAATGGATAAAAAGATCTAAAAATGAAATGGACTAAACTAAAAATGAGAAAAATCTTCGATGCATAACTATTTTAAACAAGAAGGATATTTTCCGAGAAGGAGCAGAAAATGTGTATACAAAGATAAAAGAGGCTTGTTTTCAAATAGTATAAATTTAGGATAGAATCCAAGAGCAAGAGCTTTCGAAAGTTCAAAATAAACAAAACAGACCCTAAGATCCAAAGTTACCTTGTCAGCTAGGTAAAGAGTGCTCTGATCCGCTCTACAGGGTGTTAATAAAATAACTTTATACACCGTAAAGTGGATGATAGGGGAGATCAAAACAAGAAGAGAAGTCCTATACTCGAAAGTCTAAAACTCAGTCGTTCTCGAGATATAACAGTTTGGACTTTTTCATTATTCCTTCAATGAAGTATTTTACAAACGTGCAATAAGCGGTATTTAATGGCAGAAATTGAAAGATAATTATAAAATAGTATACCTACCCGTACTTTGTATTTTTTGACTTGGCCCAATTTGCCTCTGCAATTAAAAGTTGTCTTTATTGTGAGTGAATATCAGACGTCATACCCGTTAATTCTTTCAACTTTAAACTGTAATGGCCGAGGAAGCTTGGACCAAATCGAAAGAAAACTATGGGTATAATAATCTTAAATTTTCTTTCAATTAAGTACCACTAATTCCAAGTTTGTAAGACGCCACAAGAAAGATATAAATAACAATTTTCAAATTGCTATATCTCGAGAATCATTGAGTACTTGGACCTTATAGTAATTGATTTTTCTTCTTGTTTTGATCTCCCCTATCATCCACCTAATTGTTTAAAGTTTTTTATTAACACTTTAATAACAACTTTAATTACTCTGAAGTGTGTTGAAGCATAAAATCGGCCAAAATGTAGATTTGCGGTTGACAGAATTGTAAGCCATTACATGAACAAAAAATCTGCGTTTTTGGCGAAAGTGGTACAGATTTTAGTACGCGCAGCTGTTGCCGATGCCGACTATTAAAGTTTTAACGAATTAAGCCAGATTTTAAAACCGACTATCGAGCTATTTCACTGTACATATTTGAAATGCAATAAAATGTTTTACCAAAAGAATTTTGTTCAGGAGAAGAAAATATAGAAGTTTAAATTACTCGCCGACAGAAAGTGAAAATGTTTCATTGATTAGTTTCGAAGCGTTGCCATTTTGTATACATGGCGTTTGTTGCGCATGTGGCCGAGCGAAATTTATCATGCAATTAATTGCAAACGTTAAACATCGCATTGTGAGGCAACAACGCATTCGCGCCCGCAATCGAACGCAACCATCTAACGGCGCTGCCGCCCCGAAGCCGCCGACGTCATAGGAGCGCGATTGTTATATTTACACGCTACAACGCGACGTGTGCTGGTGAATAATAAACCACTTTTCTATGTTAAGGTTGAAACATAAACACACTCACCACAGCGCTTACCAAAGAGCAAAGCACCAAATGGCACGCGAAATTTGTACAATTTAAAATAATTCACAGATTCGCATAAATTGCAATCCTTGCGATTCTAGATAAAATATGAAGCATCGAGCATTGTACATATTAGATATTAAAAGTGCATACTGTAGAGGTTGAGGCAATTAAAATCATAATGCTGTATTTACACATGACCTTTTTGGGATTTGGTATTTTCGGG
The DNA here is from genome assembly GCA_030264215.1 of Geostiba sp. GC000077. Lineage (NCBI taxonomy): Eukaryota > Metazoa > Arthropoda > Insecta > Coleoptera > Staphylinidae > Geostiba > Geostiba sp. GC000077. The sequence goes on along the minus strand of JARJDQ010006122.1, from coordinate 5,601 downwards.
ATGTCTTCGGTTTAAATAAGAACTGAGGGCTACCACATGAAAAACAGCATTGTGCTCGCTCGGAAACGGAGCGTTAAAGTTAAGGTCGCGCCGAAATCGTGCCGCTACGAATATAGCTCAAGCGCACGGCGGCGGCGCGCGCGACGGCAAGGCTCCTTCCTCTACGCCGGAGGAGTCGAAACGGTTTTATGGGGCCGCTCACATTAGGAGTGTCACCTAGTTGGACGCCATCCAAGAGCAGCCACGGGCCCCGCAACTACAATGATCTCGCTTTAATTAATCCCCCCCGAATACATTAGCGCGTTCGCCGCCGCCGAAGATAACATGCTCGCACAATGCGAAAACGGAATGTAGTACTACGCATGGAGAAGACGAAAAAGGTGGCGGCGCTAGGCTGTCCCACATAAATGAGAGAGAGAGAGAGAGAGTGAGTGAGTGAGCTGAAGAGACATTGAGTATTATTACAATGTGTAAAATGTATGTAATGGAAGTATTTCAATGTCTCCGCCTCTGTGGGATGTCGTTTACAACTGCCATTAATGTTGCCATCATGCGAATCATGACGTCACTACTTATGCAGTCAAATTTTGTTCAAAATAGCGTCTCGGAAGAAAGTTGTGGAGTAGTTTTAATTTTTTCAATTCTACATGGTGTTCCCAGTTAAATTCGAACCTCTGTTTTGTATAGAAATACTGTGAATTTAAAAAAACTATGTAAATGAAAGTTGTGCAGAATTGAGAGGCGCACTACTTAAAATTATTTTTAACTATACTGAGTGCTACACAAAGCAGATATTACCAAAAATAACAATTTCTTTAATTGAATGATATAAAGTTGAAATGAAATTAAGATGTATTTCTCAATTCTTAACAACTTTGTCATCAAAGTTGTTAAATTTTTTCTGCTTATATAATTCCATTTAAGAAATTGTTATTTTTTGTAATATCTGCTTTGTGTAGCACCGAGTATAGTTGAAAATAATTTTAAGTTGTGCATCTCTAAATTCTACACAACTTTCATTATCATAGTTTTTTAAAATTCACAGTATTTTTATACAAAACAGAGGTTCGAATTTAACTTGGGACACCCGGTATATGTTTTTTGAGGTGCTTCCGAATCCAGGGTTTGTTAATAAAATTTCGTGAAGCAACATTGAAAAAATGTAAGGAAAGGACAAAATAGTATTTGTTTTGTCTGTTTTTTTTTTGCTTATAACCCCAGAACTATAAGCGCTTACGTAAAAAAATCTCTATGAAAGTACATAAAATTTCCTACAAATTGCACTATTTAGTTCTTTTCTCGGACGAACTGTTCTGGCATAAATGATTGTTGAAAATTGGTGTAATAAGACTGCGCAATACGCCAAAAAGACAACGCAACTATTATTTATCAAACGGTGTGCAACGGCGAACATTTTTATGGATTTAACTATCGGTTTTGTTCTTCTTGTGATTAGATGCGCAATTGAATAATGAATCCAACAGTAATGAAATTGTTACTACGCACTATGCAACGATGCAAACTACCCAGCAAAATGAAAAATGGAAAAGTGGGTTTTTACGAAGACGAACAAAATATGCCAATTTTCAACTATCGCTTGAGCCAGAACAGTTCATCTCACAAAGAAAACTAAATAGTACAATTTGTAGGAAATTTTATACACTTCAATTTTTAACATAAATGTTTTTCTTTCGAAGAGTTCATAATTTTAGAGTTCTAAACATAAAACAGAAAAAAAAGCAAAATAAAATGTTTTGCCTTTCTTTGCATTTTTTCAATGTTGCATTACGAAATTTTGTTAGCAAACCTCGGATTCGGATTCGACACCCCCAAAAAACATTCAGAATTGAGAAATTAAAACTACCCCAAACTTTCCTGCGGAAAACCTAATTTGACTGTACTAACATGGCAGTGCGATTGTTTGTTATTGTTAAGAGATGAGGGGCAAATTTGTTGGTCTTTTACCTTAGCCTACCTTCTGGTGCTAGTTGCGTTGGGCGGCGGCGTCGGACGGTGCGACGAACTTAAATAAGCCATGGTGCCGCCAACGGCGTGCCACCCACATTCCGCCACGCGCGACTTTGCTCGCCACTCGCCAACGAACCGCACAACAATTCGCCGCACACTCGAAGAACTGGCAAAACAAGTAATCACCACCCTTACAAAAATCGCGTAAATTACATTAATGCATATGATATCCTGCACTGCTTGGCTCTTCTTCGAGGTAGAAAATGACTAACACTAGACGCTTCGGCTATTTCGCGATTTCCTTGGCTTCGCGACACATTTTACAGCTTAAAACCTGTGACAACTCGAATTCGATGTAGCCCTACACATCGTTTTCACACTTTGCACCGATTTCTTGTCGCGCTTCATTGCACGTGTTTGCACAGCACTTCCGCACTATCACTCGACGAGTCGACAGCCAGATGAGATGTTATGGGGGCGGCACCACTCTGCATACACGCTTTGTTTGTTTTTTCAATTGCGCTTATTATGAGCGCACACTGCGGAAATTCGGGCGGAGCGGCGTTAAGTGGCAGCGTGCGTGCTTAACGCACTTAAGCCGACTTAAAGTCGACGCCTCGACGGACAGGCTGCACTAAAAGCGGCGGTTGGAAAGAACGCGCGCGACCACTAGGGATCGAACGTATTTTTAGCCCGCGTCTGGTTAAAAGCGCCGCACGCGAAATTCGTTTGTTCGCTCTTCTGTCCGTCCGGGTCGGATTGTCAAATTTAACTCACTCAACTTAAGCAGGCAGTGCGCGCAACGAGTATCGATCGGGGGGCAATAGATGTTTATGTTAATGGATGCTGCATGCGTACGCATCGATACTGTTGCGTCCAGTGTGGACGTGTGAAGTAATGCAAATAAGTTGATGCGTTGATATTTATTACTACAACTGTTTTTGCTCCGGTTTCGACGCGCTGTACGCCGCCGCCGCACAAAAGCCTTGCCTTGCCTTACCGCAAACGTAAACATCTACATAGATATCGCGCCAGCTGGGAGAGATGGGGCAATCATTGATTGATGCTTTCAAGTCAAAATATGACCTTCCGGCGTCATGACCGTCGTGTATAATTACTCGGTGACACATTGCATCGCAACGATGGTGCGCCAGCTGAAAATAGACGGATGGCACATGCGTGTGGGTGTCATTCAATCGGAGCCATGCTCAGCCGGAAATTCGCGGCTTAGAGTGTTTTCACATTGGAAATATTTGTTAGTTGATCAATTTCGCGCGTGCAGTGGCAAAATTCGCGCGCGGGATCAAAGCAAACAAATGTTTTATTAACCGTGCCATGTCATAACGAAACGTCGACGGGAATTTATCACCCATGTGTAAGGTATACATTCAAAAAGAAATAGTGTGATTAATCTCACTTATATGTTTGGCACGTTGCTCTTTAAGCTTAAAATTATTTGTTCCGCTCTTAATAATATATTGCTGGATTTTATTGTTTCAGAGAGAGAGAGAGTGTCATTTTCGTTTGTACGAGAACTTTTACTCTGCCAAGAGAGTTTAAAGTAGAAATGCATTGTCTTTGTTCTCCGGAGCTGCTCTCTAGTCTAGACAATGCGTTAAATATTTTAACGGTTTTGAACTGCAAGTTGAGCATTTTGATGGTAATATCGTAATATGGATAGCGCTAAAGTTCGAGTGGTGGTGCGCTGGCCTTGTGAATAGCTGCGCCGGCAAATTATTGAATTTTTGCCGTTTTCCGCATCGTCCCTACGTCGACGTCTACCTTGTCGTGCGTGCTGCCGCGATGCTATCGAGCATCGATTTTCCATCGGGCTGAAAAAATAAAACAATCTCTATTTTCTACCGCTAGCGCCATCTATGCGGAAACCTACTGAACGGTCTTGAATAAATATGTTCTGCACTGCGTGCGGTACGCCGCCTAGGGTGGAAACGGGAAAGTTTTGAAATACTTGGCGCCCGCTACCAGGCGGCGTCGGCTGCGGGAAATCGGAAAAATCGTTACGACGCCGCGTGCTACTCGTGCCAATAGCTAGCGCCAGATGGTGGCCAATGCATATCGATAATATCCGAAAGTGAATTTCTACATGCAGCAAAACTGAATACAAATAATTGTGAACGCAGCGAACCGCACAAAAAATTCAGGGATGAGCAAGACAGACCATATAAACATGAAACTAATTAAACCAGACAAACAATACACATGCCACTGGGCGCAGCATCATGCGCAGGTCGTGTACGCAATATGGAAATTGACGAACGCACAAAGGACGCAACAAAGTGGAATGCTCTGCGCAACAAAAACAAAAGTCCGCCGCCGCACCGTGGAAAGGCAGAAGTCGACAAGGGGCCGAAAGCCAAGCGCCAGAAGGCATGTACCGCTGCGTAACAAAGTGCACCGCAAGCGGCGGCGGCGCACAAAGCCCACGGCTCCTTTAACGCGAATTCAAAACATTTTCGCATGCAGCGAGCAGAGTAGTGGTGGTGGCGTTGGTGGAAGCGCCGGGCTGCACAGCGCCGACGGGCATATTAGCTATTTATGACGCGCGTGAACATCACAACCGGACTAACAATAACTCATTAAATATGCTGTACAGTACATACATTTACCATTTTTCTGACATTCACTGAACCGAAGTGAAATTAAATTAGAGAAAACTTTATTGGAGAGAGAGCATTATTATCGTGAAAATATTTTAAGAAAACAACGTGCATTAATATGCATTGCAAAGTATTCACAGAATACAGAACCGCCCCCCGAGCGAATATTATCTATTAGGCGAGGTAAATTCGCACATCATTCCCTGCTAATAAGCTCATAAATATTTTGCTTCGCCCCGCCGAGCGCGTCGCTTAACACCGCTTTGCAAACGCACACAAATTGTTGGCCCCCGCTCATATTTGCAAACCATGTCACCAAAATGAATTATCGCAGTCCATACGAGGTGGTGATTCATGACTACACATGCATTATGCCGCCACCAAGTGTGGGATTCTGCGATAATGAGGCCACGCTGCTTTATAATCACTTACATTACCTTAATATTATTAGATGTTCAGCCGACGCTGCTTTGCAGCTCCGCCCACCCCCTTCGCCCATGGCCTATTCATCTCACTACACCATTATTCATATCGCAGCCAAAAGAAAAAAGACAACCACTTTGAGTGCAAGATGTTCTTCATTAGAGTTCATTAAGCTACTCGGCGCACCGATATGCGAATCGTGATAAAGGAGGATGCTTTATTAATTGCATAAATCCAGAGAGTGTCTGTGCTCATACCAGTCTCCTGTCGTGCTGATGAGCATGCTCTGCGGATGAATATGCTCATACCTAAAGCTTCGTGCATTAGCTTTAGGACAAAGGTTTGGGCAAGTTTAAACAAGCACTTAGCGCTTGTTAGCTCCAACTATAATTTTGAATGTCCTGGAACACGTGTTAGTCCTTTCAATTCAATTTAATTCAATTATAATCAGCCCTCCAATTGGATGGGCTCTTGAGTAATGTTTGTAGTATGTTTCGTGTGTATTGTTGGTTAACTAAGATAAAATGTCAGTCTTCCATCATCACATTATGCGTGCATTATATATTATGAAAACTTAGTGCTTAAGCGCGAG